>CAVNYN010271650.1:0-48753 GCA_963692815.1 Nyctanthes arbor-tristis | reverse complement strand
TTTTTTTGGGTGTGGGGGTGAGGGGGGGGGTTAGTGCTACAGGAACTATGGTGTCTGTTCTGTGTTCTGATAGTCCTTTGGTCCAGTTTTTGATGTTAAGATTTTTTATTTATTTATTTATTTTGGGTATTTTGTCTGATATTGGTTCTGATTTTTTTTAGAAGTGTTTGATGTCCTGAAGCTAAAACTGCACATTACTGAATGCAGTAGACTTAGAGCATTTTCGTAAATTGCTTATTTTATTTATAAGCAGTAGAGTGAAAAAGTAATCACGTAACTTTTTCTCTCATTGCCAAGTAAAATAAGCATGTGCTCAAACATGCTCTTAACTCTCCAAAATTTATACTTGGTCTGACATCATTCCATGAATAGATGTTGCACTTTCCTAGTGAGACATATTTCCTTGTGGTTACCTGACTTAAAATATCCACACCAAAGGAACAATTTAATCTAGCTCATCATGGAGCCACCTTAATGACTTCTTGGCGCCATGGTATATACTTGCAAAAGTTATGATTCAGATGCAAAAAGTCAGTGGAGTATTTCATTTGCAGTTTTGGGGTCCTAAATTTCTTTCAGAGTTAAATAATGTCTTCCATTGGTTCATTAAGAAACTCTCCTCAGAAGATAGTTCATTTAAACTTGTGACTAGGAATTCAGCAGTCTTCATGCACTAATTGATGATGTTATTCCCATTAGTTCCTTCCTGGTCTGCTGATCTGGTGGGTGGTTTTATTTTTGCATACACCCTTCCTTGCGTGGTTATATCTCATATATTTTTTTATGATGCTCTAGGTATGCAAGCAATCTTGAAAACAAACGAGTGGATCTCTTTGATGGCCCTGGTGAAGGATTTGCAGAAGACAATGTGTTGCTAGCTTCCAGTAAGCAAACCCCTCCATCGTTCCCATATCTGTCCATCCAGACTGAAAGTATCAAAAGAACTATTATTACATTGTGGAAAAAAATTATTGTCTAACATAAGATTATGAATGGGTTCATTATAAGGGGGAAAAAGAAAAGGCAAACATAAAAGGTGTCTGTATTTGCCATTTCTAACTGTAATGACACTAAGGATCAGAAAAGGTCAGTTTATCATAGGTAACACTGTCTGTCAATGAGTGTGAGGCATAGATAGTGTTAATATTTTTTGCAATCTTTTGTGCATTTGTTATTCTGGAATTGGATGTCTGAGAAAAAGTAAACTGGAAGAAAAAACAGTTGTTCTCACCTGCTTTTCTTCACATTGTTATATTGGGAGTGGGTAGTATGTATTCATTTTCTTTGCGTCTAATTATGGCTATTTCTATATTTGGGTTAAAAAATAAACATTTGTGTAGCCTCTATTGCTAATTGAAAAATTGGGTAAAAGATGAGAGAAAGAAAATTTATCACCAAAACAAACTGTGTACAGCTTATAGAAACTATTCTGACAAAATTTCCCCACATTGAAAATGATTATTGAGAAGAAAGGTAGCTTATGGCCGCTGGACTTACTCTCAAAATTTTCAATATGATCAATAATTTGGCATCACTAAATATGAAATGAAATAATCAATTCTCTACATTACAGAAATACGGATATATAGAATGAGGTTTTCATTATCCAAGTGATGAAATCCTGTATTCTTTTTTCATTTGTATCTTAAACCAAATTTATATATGTTTTGAATTATTGGTGACCCTATTTGTTGGCATTTTAGTTTACTTCTATTAATTTGTTTTGCGTATTGCTTGAAATGCATATAAAAGTATTCATTTCATGGATATATCTTTATCTTGTTGTGTATGATATGCATAAGCTATATATTTCTTTGCCCCAAATTAGAAGATCGGGTCTGTATGAAATAGATTTTTTGAGAGTTGATTTTGTGAAAAGTGATTTTTTTGGAGAACATGTGGTTAAAAAAGTAGTATGGGAAATTGTGAAAAACGTTTTTCAAAGAATGTGTGGTTGAGAATGAATTTGACACAAAAATTGAGAAGAATTGATTCTTGCAAAATCAATTCAAACACACCCAAAGAGGGAAAAATGAAAAGTTTCATACATTTCTTTGAAGTTGTAACATGCAGCAATCGCCAATTCTTCTCGTGGTTCAATAACTGCAAGTATGTAACGCTTGATGAATTTATATCCTAGTTAGTGCAATGTGCAAAAATGTATTACTTTTGCCACATTCAGTTTGTTCTTGATGAAACTTTCATTGGGTTAACACAATATCGCAGATATGACAAATCAGCAGCTAGTGGATCATGGACATCAGATGATGGATGAGACTGATCAAGTAATTGAGAGATCAAAAAAGGTTTGTATGTGTCAGCTAATAGGAAAATTCGAAAAGTATCCATTAGACTCGATTAGTTATATTGCTATTGATTTATTGCCATTGAGATATATCATTTCCCCTCTCACCTGTGCTAGGGATGTACTCTTTCGAGGGATTTGCTACTATTTATTTGATAGACCCGGCATGACATCTGACATTGTTGTTTCTTCGTATTTTGGGTTTCTTCTGCTCACTTTAGCTGTCTTTTGGATACGAAGAAACTTGTATTCAAAACTCAAACAGAAATGACAATTCATAAAATATTATATGAGAAATACTGGATTTTTACTCTGGAAATTGGGCGTAGTATGTTTGAAGAAAGTGCGTTGAATGTAGTCTAAGATAGCATCAAAACACATTCTCTCATGGCAGGTTCTGCATAAACGGACCATGAGTAAGTCTCCATGCAAAACACTGGTTTGATCACAATTAAGGGCTTTGTGGCTATTGGTTGCAAAACTTAAAACTTTATTTGCCAATTTTTTTTAAGAAAGAAGAAATAGAGGGTAAGTGCCTCTGGACTAAAAGTAGGAAAAGTTCTCTTTACTTTTGTTCCGAAAAGAGAAAGATAGAACTTGATGTGGACTTTCAAAGCTTATTTTGTACTAGGATTTCCGTCATTTGAGTTAAACTAGTCTAAAAATTTTTCCCCGTAAAGGAAAAAACAAAGTGCACCAAATTAGTTAGCAAAGCTCACAACTGGCTGAAGTGTTTCTGTAACTGAAAATTGTTGTAGGTGAACACATTAAAAGAGGCACTAATAAAATGTCAAAGAGCCATGTAATCTGACACACAGTAAACATCCAAACACCGTATAATTATTAACCCTTAAAGTACACACATATGTACTCGGACAAAATTTTTCCACAAGGTAGGCATATAGGCTAACAAAAGGATGCAGAAACGAACTTGACAATTTATGCTGCTAGGTTCAAAGTTATCTATTTTCTCCCTGACAATTTTTAAGATTCTATCTAATTGATAATGTTTACTTAGAAAAATTGTCAAACAATCTTATCAGTTTCTTTCCCCCTCTGGCTTCCTGTTTATATTCTTTAAGAACAAACACTGTGCAAGATACTTGATGAGCGACTCCATCCATTTTTAATCTAGAATGTCTTTCTTTTGTGTATAATAAGCATTTAACACCCCAAAGCAAGTCAAAACCTACTAAGTCATGCTTTTGTATTCCCAAGATGTGCACACGACGCTCTTCCGATCTCTTCAACATTAAAAGTATGATTTTTGAATGTTCACCTTGTGATAGGTTGTCCACGAAACTATTAATGTTGGAACAGAGACTGCTGAAGCGCTCAAAGCTCAGGTTAGTACTTTGGAAAGAAAGAATCTCAAATTGTGGAACTGATTAAAATGTAAGACTTGGCATATTAATCCCTTGTCCTTACTCATTCTCTATTTTCTGTTTAGACTGAACAAATGAGCAGAATAGTTAATGAGCTGGACTCCATCCATTTTTCTATCAAGAAGGCTTCAAAGTTGGTCAAGGAAATTGGTAGGCAGGTCAATCTTCAAGATATTCACCTTCGTCTTCCGGTCATATGTTTAAGGATTATTCTTATTCAGTTTCACTTACTTTGGTCTCTTAATCAGGTTGCTACGGATCGCTGCATTATGGCCCTGCTTTTCCTGATTGTGATTGGTGTCATAGCTATAATTATTGTAAAGGTTTGTCTATTTCCATTTCATTGTCTTCATGTAGTTTTTAGTTTCATTTGCATGTCTGGCTTTCTTTAAACATGGTATGCGTTCTCAGCTTTATAACAGGTTTCTTGGCTGCAGAATCACTTATCATTGCATCTCTTGGCACATTGCTAAATAGCAACATGTATACAAGGATCAGCCTTCTTATAGTGTTGGTCTACTGTGGCCAAAATTTGAATTTAGATTTTAATCATTACTGGATTAATTTTTAAAACTTTCGGTGTCTCTTTCGCCAAAAGCTAATGGAAATTTCTTAGCCTTGCACTATTTAATTAATAGTGCACGTGTTTGTTGGGTAATTGAGGTACCTTTATAGACTTTGATCATGACTTGAATTCGATTATGAAATAGAGAAATAAATCAGTAGCGTTATATTGGTTTGGCATGTCTTGTTTTGAAAGGAAGACGAGACACATGCATTGTTACTTATTTGACATGCTAATATTCTGAATGGGTCTGTTGGATTATTTATAGAACATGTAGACTTATGCACTCAGTACCTCCATAGAACAGCCATTTTCCTATATGTTCTTAGGAACATTGAACAAAGGAAAGTGTCTGCTTTTAGTAGCATTTCTACTTGTGTGGGACTGAATTTCTTTACTTGGTACTAAGAGCGGCATGCAATTAGGAAATGAAAAATAAGTGCATAGCATCCAATATCCACCGCCTTGTCCTTTTCATGCAAGCTTTCTCATTGCTAGGGACAAGATCAGCCAGTTTTGTAATTCTATAAGAATTTAACTCCAGCAATCTAGCATGATGATAGTCGCTCAAATTTCACCAAGCTATAGCAGATATTTGATTACTTTCATGGCTTGAACTCTTTGTATGCTTGCTCACTTCCTTCCTCCCCAACTAAGTTTGTTCATCTCTACAAGTCATATAAATTATAGTTTGTGTTGAATTTTCAGCTCGTGAACCCACATAACAAAGACATCCGAGATATACCAGGACTGGCTCCTCCAGCTCCCACTCGGAAACTACTTTGGATCCCTAATTGAAGAGGGCTTAAAGCAAATCATAATACAAGGCCGCACATGACCTGTTTTTCCAGTCAGATGGATTCTCTTGCTCGGAACCACTCTGCTGGAAGCATCTGGTTTTCCCAAGACCCAATCGTGGTCAAGTGAATTATATATTTTCTGAAGCCATCTGATAGATCTCGAAATGTTGCAGCTACTCAATCTGTATTACACTAAAGTGATTGAACAGGAAAAGTTTGTGTGTTTATTCTACTATATCCTAATATGTTATCCCATCTGGGTGAGGCAGATTTGTTGTATATGCAATTTGCATTGTTGTCTAATTATATTAATTCTTATATACAACATTTTCTTCACTCTTTCCCTTTTCCTACTGTATTATCACAACGCATTCCTGTCCTCTAAGAACCAGGTTTTGTAGAAGATATTGGTGAAAACGGAATGACAGAAATAGAGAGCAAAATGTTCGTTTGGGTATCTGTAGTGGAGAAACCTCTAACAGTCAGTCTCATGTTTTCACCAACTTTTGACATGCTTTTCATGAATCCATCAAATATCTTCCAACGCTCACCTTCAAACAAGTGCTTATTCATTCGAGGAACGATAAAATTTCTTCAGCTCAACTCGTGGTGGGACGAGTGGAATCTATTTGCGAATTGGCACAAAATGTGAAATTTTTCTTTCTTTTTGTAAACGAGAAAACTAAATAAAAAAATTAAGTGTGGCAAGAGGTTCTATTCCGTTCCTTTGTCTTCCTTACACGTGAGTAAAGATCCTTAAGCATGCTAAAGCAAGTTGGGAGATCGAAACAAAGAAAAGTGGACCCAAACCCCTAAAAAAGGCAAACAACAAAAACCAGAGAGAGAAGGGAAAAAAGAAATCTCATCATGTACATTCCATATATTACAAGAGTAATGCTATATATGGAAGTTTATGCCTTAATTGACAGTTTTACCTTTCTTGTTAATACACAACCGGTAAACTAATCGGTGAACTAATATGGAAGTTTATCATTACTCATATTACAATCCTCAAATTTTTATATCTTTTCTTCATATATTTACTCGTCAGGTCTATATTGGCCCAAAGTACCAAGCTCGATATTACTTCTGTGGTACTGAAAATTCAGTCCTCTTTTTGTTTGAAATTAAGCAGCAGCAATAGTGCCCGACTGAAAATGGTAATCTTTTGAGGTTTTATTGGGGGAATTTGAAGCCCTTTTATCCTTATTTCTCAAGGCTCTCATTGAGGCAGAGAGGTTCCAATTATTCTCTTTGGCTTCATCCATTTCTATTTGTTCCTGTCTGCACTCTTCACTGCAGAATGGAGTGTCCCCTCTGCATATACATTAAAACAACATAAACATCTCCCTAAGAATGATGCAAAAAACACATAATGTTAACAAATGGTTTTGACTAGCAAAGTTGTCATGTTCAGATGGATTCCGAGTCTTAGTATGACATAGAGCTCAACAAATTCAAACAAGCAATTTGATCACACTCAGTACCAGTAAAAAATAAGCACACGAATTTCAAAATTAGTCTACTCAAACGATCAACTGTCTTATATAGACATGTTTAAGATTACTAAGTAATTTTAGGATAATTCTAACATCTACTAAACATATAGAAGCACTGATTACTTGTGTCAACAAAGTTAAACTTTTAAGATGGAACTGAAGTCTAAAAAGGGAAGCCTAGGCGCCTAGCTAACCTGTACATGAAGATGTCTTTGTTGTTACCGAGAAGTTTCTTGCAAAGAAAACAAGCTTCCAAGAAATAGGGTTGATCAGTTTCTTCAAACCTCCCATGCCCACAACAGAAATTCCTGAGGCTGCTTCTTCTTTGTAGCCTAGAAATCAAAGAGAAATGATTCTCCTTTCCTGAGGAGATAGTTGCAAGAGAGGACAATCCATCATCTTTCTCTACTAAACGAGGCCGTGTTCTACCCGTCGTGAACTCCATTAATGGTGCTTATAGTTCTCGGGGTTGGGTTCTCTGAAAAGTGCGAACGAATCTCACGTTGTCGTCAGACTTTGGCCGGAGAAATAGTAGTGTTTTAGGAAAGGAAGGAAATGACGTGAGTTTATAAAGAAGAGTTGGTGAGGCAGTTAAGAAAAGAAAAAGTGTAAACCACGGCGGGGAAATTCATTTCAGGGATTCCGTGAAAGTGAATCCATTGGCTAAGCAAAAGAATACCATTTTTTTGTATGTCTTTTTGCATCATCAATGATTTGTTGGCATTTGCGTTTATTGCGCTTAATAATACTACTATACTATTTACGTCACGACAAATATCGTATTGGATGGTAACATTGGGGCGGCCTTCCTCACCCCCCTTCCCTTTTGATTTTTTCAAGGGATGGGGTAGCAACGAGACTTAGAACTTATTTGACTAACTCAGAGAAAACATCTTATAAGTACTCTGTTCTAAAAAGCTCACTTAGACGACGTTTAAGCGGTGCTTAAGTTTGAAACTTGAGCTCTATACTTCGTCACGCTTTGCGCTTTATCACGCATTAGTTGCACTTTTATCGCGTATTGTTACTTTTAGGCGCGTTTAAGCTCAATGCTTGGCTTTGACGCTTTTCCACGCCTCATGCTTTCTAGAACACTGTAAAATAAATAGTCGGACAGAGTTTACAAATTTGAAAGAAACTATGATATTTGTTTATTTTTTCAAAGTAATCTAATCAGCTTGGTTCTTAAACATCAAAATGTTTCTTGCCGGTAAATAACTGGATTTAGTTCGATGTTTTCACTTAGTCATTGAATTTCAAAGTTTCTCAACGGTTACTAAATTTTAAAAAATTTTCACTCATTCATCACCAAATGTTTTTTTTTTTTGGTTGGATGTAAGAACCATGTTCGCGTGGCAAATTGAGATTTGAGATGATACTTCTATTCACGTCAATCTCTCGTTTTTGTTATTTGAAAAAGTTCCTTAAATCCGACGAATGAAAATGTGACTGGTGATAAACAAGAAATAAAATTTTCAAATTGAATGGCAATTATTGAATTCAAAATATACTTTAATGATGAGACGATATGTTTTGATATTATTGAGTTCAAAAGCAAAGTTTGAACGACTTATAATAAGTGATCATAACATGTTCTTAGATGGAAAATGACATGAGAACAAAAGATTGGGGGGGGGGTCAAATTAATGTTCAAAAACATTTATATGACCTCTCCATATTGGTAACAAACATTTAGTGATCAAAATCTTATGTGAATTAAAATAATGTTATTTTTAGTTTAAAATACTCATACTTCAATCCGTAAGTCATTAACAAGTTAAACACACATTGTCAAAGACATAAAATTACTGACTCTCTTCATCTTTCCCCTCCTTTGCCTAATCGAATCGGTGGTAAAGGGAAAAAAGGTCGATTGATCTTACGTTAACTTAACTTATGTTTGTGTGACATAAACAAAAATAATTATAAGCTACAAAGAGTAATTTATTCTTGAAAGAAATTTAAGGTTGATTCATTAGAAAGGGTAAATATGGTCAAGTGGTGGTCCTATGTAATTCCCACTTGCAGTGACCTTACCTAACCGCACATGGCATGCTTTGCCCTTTGAAGCCACAAACGCCTATCAAAATTTTCTTTCTACTAACCCTTCAAAGATATTTTCAGGGGTCTGTTCATTGCTTGGGCTTCAGTCTAAATCATGTCCTAACAACTCCTAGTGGGCATTTGTCATTTTCGTTAAAGACAAGACCGATATCCTTCTCGCGCCTCTTCACGTGTTAATCCTACGTGTTTTATTGTACATTCAGGCTCAAATTTTGATTTCAATTAGCACATCTTGTAACTTTTAGAACACTGACTCGGCCTAATCTATGCTCATCGGCAATTTGAAGGACATGTCTTGAAGCTATAACGAGTAAAAACGATACAATGTGGCACATCCCTAACTTTTGGCATTGACCGTGTCTTATTGCACATTTAAGATTAAGCCTTTATCTCGATTAGCACACTTTACAATTTTTAGAACATTGATGACTCACCCAAATCTATACAAAGGACACAATGACTCCTTGCACTTCACCTGCATTGACCGTGTTTTTATCGCACATTTAGAATCAAGTTTTGATTTTGGCCAACACACCTTACAACTTTTAGAACACTTAACTCAGCCTAATCGACAATTTGAAGGTTGTGTTTTGAAGCTTGAAAAGACACAATGTGACACATCCCTAACTTTGGGCAAATTCTTTGGTTGTTCCCTGGTTCCCCCTAATTAACTCCGAAAAGTGGTTTTATAATACCATCTGCTTGTGCTACGATAGTTTCCGCGGACAAGGACATGTGACAATAGAGGTATAATAATATGTTGATACTTTATTAGTTCATATAATACCTATTAGCACCATTATGATAACCAGATTATTAATTATTCATTAAAAATGATGAATTTTACTCTTATTGATTGTGCTATATTTTTATGTCTTTGAATAATTGTACATTTGTACTTCATTTTTAATCAATCGAGTTCAATCACATATTTTCTTGGAGCATAAATCCTTGGGCCGACTTCAAGCCCATATACAACAACCGGCCCAATATATAATCCCTAAAGTCCAATAACAAAAGTATCACTTTTCGAAGTGCTTCTTCTTCCCCTTCTGTCTTATTTTACCAATCCTTCCTGCATTTTGCCCCCTTTTATTTTCTTTCTAGAAGGAAATTTATTCATTCATAATATCACCATGTGGTAAATCATAAATGAAAGTGTGAGAAATCTCCTACCACTCTATGGAATCTGACAAAAAACCCACTACCCAAACAAGCTGAGAAAATTTCTAGTACTCAATAAGCACTAAACATCGGTACTTCTAACCAATCAAGATCTCACATATAGAATTCAAGCTTAAATTAAATAACAAATTGGGCCCCATAGATCACACATATGGATTCTTGAATCGCTAAGAGTATCAAATTTAGTATTCATGGAGTACTAGAATTTTTTCCAAGCCTGTGAGCGCCGTGTTTCGCACATCTCCAAATGTATGCAAATTTAACACTAGCTAATTCGCACCTAAGGGATCACAATCCTCAACAATCAATTCAAATGGGAAATGGCAAACTTCCCTTTTTATATAAACAGTAATTGCATTCGATGCACCGCATGTTTTGCTTACTTGAGACTTGAGTACTTGCATTCCAAAAAATTTTTTGCTCGGCTTTGTTGTCTTTTACCCCCTAATAATCAGCGCATTTTGTCTTTGATAAATTGTCTCAATATATTCTTTTCATGTTCTAACACTTTTAGAATGACTTGATTTTTATTTTTACCATTTTTATTGTTGTTTGTCTAAAACATATAATGTAGTATTGGCTTTCTCGACAAAAAACTTTTCTGGCGAAAATCGTTGTTGGATATACGACATAAGCTAATTAAATTGAGGGTTGAAGTAAGAACCAGTGGGAAAAGTCTGAGATTAAATTCTACAATGAGCAAAGGTTGATGACTTTGTATGCAATTAAAATGTAATGCCAATAAATAAAAATCGGCAAATTCCTTTCACCTTTGGAGACCTTTCCACTTGCGGATATATTTGACAAATACATTTGAAAAATAAACACAGTTCTTACTTAGAGTAGTCCTTGATTAAATAATTTAAGGATTTTCAGTGAAATGAAAATATAAGATGAAATAGATGACCTAAAGTTAAGTTGATTTAACAGTTGAAATTATTATTTATCAAAGAATAGTCTAGTTTGGTTTATTTGTTATCAAATGATAACTGAATTAAATACATAGAAATAAAGTCTATTTAGATGGACGTATTAGGTATATCATATCATACCATTTAATTGGTGATAATCTTAATCTCGAGTCTATTATGAATATCATTACTATTCGCTATGTTCTTAATTAGAATGTGTTTGATTGAAGGGACGTATCATCCTACATGTTGTTACATATGAATAAGAGTGACCCGTCATGAGAATTGACATACTCTTGTCCAATAAAATGATGTCACCTCAAAGTCAAAAATAATAATAGGGTAATTATATTACCACTACAAAATTTAATTGGCGCACGGCAAATTAAACATTTCTTTTGTATTCATTTAAATGCCCTTAAATAAAATTACTTTAGCAACCTTTATTCAAACATGTTATAGAATTTTTTTTTAAATTCCCACACCACATCAAATTCTGTTTCTTTTATTTTTATTTTCCTCCTTTCATCACCAAAGTTTTTCTAGAAGCTGCTGTTGTTGATTAAAGGCTGGGTTATTATCAAATATTTTCAGTAGTTTTTGTTTTGATCTTCAATTGTGGCACCAACAATTTCCTTGATGATTTCAATTTTTGTCTCTAAATCTCTAAACTCTAATACTCAAGTAGTTTGGCGTGATTCCTTGGATTTGGAACAATATTGTTCATGAAAAAGGTTCTTAGTGTTTGCTTTCAAATTTAGGGTTTTTGTCAAAGCACATGGGGTATCTTTAATCAATAACCCAGAAAACATTATAACACAATTTTTCCATTTAAGAAACAAAAAAGTTGAAAATAATCCCAATTTCTCAATTTATTATATCAGGAAAGCAATGGGCTTTTTCTGGCAAGAACGTGACAATGGGTGTGAAGAAATATTAAGATGAGATTTGAGAAATATGCACCACACTCCTTATTTGTATATTGGTTAATAGGTAAATTTATTGTGGTCTTAATATCAATTTTCACTTTTATTTGTGGTGGGATTAAAATGTGGTGAAGTAATTAAATGTTGTAATAGCAATATAATTGCCCATAACAATATATGAGAAAAATAACAGATTGAAGTACATATTTCGAAATAAAAATTAAACACCACTTTGATACATATATATAATTCATTTTCATGAAAAGTACTAATACTTGTGATTTCATTTTAAAAATAGTTTTATGACACTTCTAGCGCGTGTATGAATGCACGTCAAGTGTTGTGCATCCATGTTTATTCGCATGAGGCAACAACTACAAAATGTGTTCGAATATTTTCATTTATTTTAAAAGACCAATGTTATTGAGAGTGTAGTCTAATACCTTATATTTACTCGATCTAACAAGGCATGCAAGATAGTGGCTCGTACAAGTATTTTGATATCTGTGTGCTCATTTTTTTAGCATTGCTTGAATCAAATTGACTTGTGGTTTCATTTTAAGAAGTGTAGTTAAGACCTTATATGTTGACTGCTAATTTTTTATGTACTTAGGGTAAGTAATCTTCTGTCATATTGTAGCAAGATTAACCCATCTGATGTATACGTGACGAGAGATTATTGTCTCGCACGAGACGAGGCCATATCATATAAGATGCCATGATCCCTTATTGAGTACCCTCTCCATTAACTTGTGAAATGCACACGTGACGGGAAATCATTACCCCACCAGATGAGACCATATCATATAAGATGTTGTGACCCTTTATCGAGTACTCCATTAATCCAAGTTGACCCAGATACAGAGAAAGAGAAGAGGACAAGATGCAAACCAAAGGTGCCCCCACACCATCCCACAAAGTTGTAATGTGGTTGGCTTTGAGCGCGCCTTTAGGTGATGCGATACGTGCGGTGGGCGTGCGGATTTTGTAGCTTTCTTTTCCTATCCACTTAGCAGCCACGTGGCGCTTATTCAATCCCAATTCATTTGACGCCGACATGCCGGCCGCGCCAAAAGTTAGGTGCGGCTTTGGACGCTGACGCAACGGACTACGCCTTGGCGTGACGTGCTTCCTCCCACCTCATGCGCTTACTCTCATTAGTCTTTTGCGTGCGGCCAGCCAATAATTGGGATATACGGTTAAAATCACAAGTAGGTAGGTTAGGTATGTACACAGTCCGATATTTTCTAGAGTAACAGATCCTGATCTATTATATTAGTTGAATCGACACGAGTCGAGTCCACTCACGGTGCTAAATCTTGGCTCAACATGGGCGGGCTCGGCGAAACACGCTATGAGGTGGAATGATTGAAACTTTTTACGAATTGACTAGCTCGATTGCTATCCCAACCTTATCAGTAAATTTCTATTCCCCTCTTAAAATAAAATATAGTCTCACAAAATATGTAAAGGACGGTGTTAATTTTGCTTAAGATCATGATTGCCACTTGCATGACTCAAGTTTTGATACCGTCTTCCTATGTTAGTTCGAGATATATATTATAAGTTACATGAAATATATGAGTGTTATAACTTATAATAGTACTATACTTGTGTTAAAAAAGAATTTTGTATGCGTAATGCTGAATGTTAAGGGGACGTTGAATGCTAATGGCTATGCTCTTGAAAATTTTGAGTTGTTTTTAGTTCAAAATTTTAATGGGGAATTTGAGGTTTTTCTTCTCTCCCTCAATTTTTTAATTATATTATATATCTAAGTTATTTGTTGACTAGAGGGATGGTGGTAAACTACAATTATGGTAACTTTTAATTAAAAAATAATAAATATATATAATGCAGGCATGGTGGTAGGTTACAATCACGTCGGCACGTATTGTTAAACAATGAGTTGAAATGGAATAAAGCAGCCTAAATTAAACTAATTAAATATATTATTATGATTTGATTAGCAGAATAGTGACTCCATTGACATAATAATTTAATGAAGTAAATAATCAAAACACAGATGTACAATGAGAACTTCACTTTTATTTTTAATAAACAAAGAGATCGGTTTTATACCAAAAAAAAAAAAACGGAAGTATGACATTTTCTCGTGTGATTTAATACCTAGAAGTGTTGAATATTTTCCCCCCAACTATTTCATTCATCCATGAATTCATATATATATATATATATATATATATATATTATAAAATCTATTTAGCATCAGATAAAGGTTTTCGTGTGGAATGATAATAAGAACTCGAATTATAAAAGGTTCTCCTTACTATGATTATTATAAGTCCTTTAGTCAGCCACTATCTTTTACAATAATGGACTTTATCCAAATACTACAATCTTAACTTTCGTCAAACTAATAATTAGTGCATTAAAATTTGACTTTGTCAACTAAGAATACAATTATTACTTGGCTTGCTTTTAAGTTGAAAATTAGATCTTACTGGACACCATTAATTATTAATTAGTAGTATATCTTAACTTGAGAATTGTCTAACAGCTCTCAAAAAAAAAAAAAAAAAAGAATTGGCTAACGCATTATTTCACGAGAGAGACATATTTTTCAAAGTAGATTTAATTTTATAAGTTTTAACTTTACTATTTTGAGCATGACAATATCAACTTCTACGAACCGTCATTAACTTGTTGGACCATAATAATGTTGCTAATAGAATTTTGTTCATCATCGAGGTATGAACAAAATGTGACACTCGAAAGTCTTAAATAAATAGTACATTATATTGATAGGCTATAAATAAATTGTTGACTTCAAATTTTATGGTCTAGTGAAATTGACAGGCTATAAAAGGTGTACTATAGTCTTGTTAAGAATTGCAAGCTTATAAACAAGATAGAATCTCTCTCCGTGACTTATGTTTTATCATTGTATCTCGTACGAATTGTTTTAATGAGCAAAAGATGAATTGTAGATATTTCACGAGTCTCGTGAAACACGTAGTAGGAGTTGATTCAACAGGGGGTCTCATGGAAAGATGAAAAATTTGGCAGTTTATGATGAGAAACATGCACATGCTACAAATTTAGCATAAATTATTTTGTACTACATGTTTGGCAACATTACAGTACCATATAGATAGTGTGACATAATATTTGTTATTGATGTGATGTGTGAAGTTGATGATGTGCTCCAATCAGTAACTGATATTATTTCACATCACTATCTGATACCATTATAGAAGTAGATGTCCAGTGCTAGGTCATTTGTAGCAAATTTAGTTAATTATTAATTAATTTTACTGGTACAAAATCTGTATGCTTATGTCAATAATAATGTGTTATATAGACTTCATCATTTCACAATAATAATAATAATAATAATAATAATAATAGACTCAATATTATAATTATTATTCTAATTACAATATTCCGGAGGTTCACTATTAAAATGTCGTTTTTGTTAAGGTGAGCAATCAAGACTCAACGTTTTATTATTTTCTAGTAATCTTTTAGATCTTAAGATTGTAATTTTTTTTTTTTGTTTAACTAAAGAGATAGTCCAATGGTTTGGTATATCCCTTACTTAGGTTTTTAGTCGAGTTTGAGTCACACCCATTCTATCTTTGCCCCTATTTGTAATTAAAGAAAAATGGTAATTCGTTTTTTTTTTCTTTTTATGGTATTCACCAAAAAGTCACATTTATCATCAAAACCAACAAAATTCCCAACCTAAGACAACAAAATTTTTATATCTATATATCCTTTTGGCTACTACTACTTTCACGCAGAAATAGTTCCCTTATTTTTCACACATGTTAAAAAGACTTTATTAGTGTTGTTGGAAAAGTGTAATTTAAGAATATATTTCATAATATACATTTTCATTTACTTAATATTTCACTTTAATTGTTTTTTTATTCATTATAATGCAAATAAACGGAGTAGATATTAAAAAACTAAGAAATTAAATAAAGAAAGTGAATTATAACTTGGAATGAACATAAAAAGACTATATGATTGTCTTTGCGAGATAGAGGTGTGTGTTTGTGTGAATTGGTTATATGGTTTTGAAAAAGAAGAGAATAATTAAAATCATGCGACACATAGATATTGGTATTTTATGCATAAAAAACATTTCGTTCAAGCAATGATTAATCCACACAACCTAACTCTGAAAAAGGACACAACGACTCTCAGGAAGAACAAACCCATTTTACATTCAAAGACTTTTGATAAATATATCAACATGTTGCAATGACATTCAACGTCAAGTAATTTTTATCTGTCTTCAAAATGTCATTGTTTTCATTTTTCAATTCATCATTTCAAGCAGTTTGCTACCTAAATATGATTAAGCAGACGTCTAATACAAACTGATGATATTATTTGTGACATTGAAGTGTACTCATATAAAAAAATAGTATTTTACCACATTACTATTTAATTTAGACATATGATAAAACCTACTAATTTGCTACATGTCATATATATGGTATCATTTAAAATTGGATTGATTTATAATATATTTTGAAATTTGAATTTTTGGTACATATAACTTAATTTAATTAGTTAAATTTTGTTAAAAAGTGAAAAATTATTATTTGATATGATGATTGTGTGAAGAGTCAATTATAGAATTTGATAAGTGCTTCAAAAATTTTAAAATTTAAAATATATTATAAATCAACCTAATTAATTATAAACCATAGCAAACGACCCTTACAACTAATTAGGCCCTACGGATTCACTTTGTCCCTGAAATGAAGTTTATCTTATCTTATTAAGCACATCATAAAAAATGAAAATATGGACCCAATTAATGGCGTCCGACTGAGAAACTCCTCCAATTCGACTCCCCAGTCCCTATTTATACAAACCCGGTTCCAAGTTTGCTTCCCAGAGTCAATCAAACTGTAATTCACCTTCAACATGGCGGAATCGGTGGACCTCCCGAGTCGACTCGCGATTCTTCCCTTCAGAAACAAGGTCTTATTGCCTGGTGCCATTATCCGTATTCGTTGTACTTCACCAAGCAGGTTACGCTCTCATCTTTTTCTTCTTATGCGTAGCTCAATTCCAGTTTGGAATACAGATTTGTTTGGTTTTGGTCGTGATGTTAAATGGTCATGACTAACGATTATTGGAAAATTGATGTGTTTGAATATGTATCTTCCAGTGTGAAATTAGTAGAGCAAGAATTATGGCAGAGAGAGGAGAAAGGGCTGATCGGGATTCTGCCAGTTCGGGACGCTGCAGAGGCTACTGGTGCTGGCCCCACAGTATCTCCAGGTGATTAATCTTCGTGGAGCAGGTTTTGAATCAAATGAATTTGTTATTAAACACGGAATGTTACTCAACAATGAAGATGTGATAATTTTACGTCAGGTAGCATCTAGTTAACGACTGACAATGGCAGCCTTTATTTTTTCCATACTCTTCTGCTGAGCTAATGCGCCTGGGTTTTTGGGATTATCTTTAGTTCTTGAAAAGCTATAGTGGTGCTGAGAACTATAAAAGTGAGGATGAACCATTTGTTTTGGGGTTATTTAATTCAGGAGAAAAGAGCTCGAAAAACCAAGAGGAGACATCCGAGTCCCACAAACTCAATGGCAAGAATCAACAGGAAATTGTCCACTGGCATAATAGGTATATACAAGTGTACAAAATGGTATAAGCATGATATTTTACTTGTGAAGATGCATTATCTTTTGCCCGTCACCATTGATTTTTGTTGGTTAATAATATCAGGGTTTTCTTTTAGGGGGGTGGCCGCAAGAGCTTTACATCTGTCAAGAGGAGTGGAGAAACCAAGTGGCAGGGTCACATACATTGTTGTGCTTGAAGGACTCTGCCGATTTAGTGTGCAGGAGCTCAGCACGAGAGGGACATATTACACTGCACGCATTACTCCTCTTGATATGACGAAAGCCGGTAAGTTATCTATCAAATTCTTGATAATGGTCGAAGTGCCTGTGGACAACTTGCCATAAAGAACATCCTACCTAAATGCTAACCCGTCCTATGAATGTTTTTTGCTATGTTCATGCTTTATTATCAGTTCATCTGCTAGAAAATAATTTTTCACTTTTTATCAGATTCTCTCTCGAATATGTGAAATGTGATCAATAAGAGACATTTTTTACCTTTTTCTTTGAAGAAGAGTTTTTGAATGGGAAAATGGGCTTGGATAAAGTGCAACTACGTTGCTTGACTTTTAGATAGTATACATGCTGGGAAAAGTCTGGTTTACTTGGACATTACACCATTATTATACATGCAGAGAAAAGTCAGGCATCGGAAAATTTAGTTCTGTACTTCCAACTAAAGGTGTTAAGTCATTGATGTCACTATTGTAGCTGCACATTCTGTTGCTGCTACCATCAAGCCAGTACTCTTGGTGGTTTCCGACTAAATCACTGCTACCTTCATCTGATTCTTCTTGGTAGTTGACCATATAAGAAGTAGTTGCAATAGTGTATCTAACTATTTTCTCTTGCATCTCCCGCAAATTCTGTGGATAACCAGTTAAATTTTCACGTGCTCACGAGTCTGAGCCTGGGAATAAATCATTAGAAGTAATAAAGGTAATAGTGTTTTTGGCGTTAGGTATTGTGATCTTTGTTCACAGTGGGGGAATCTCCGACTGTCATCAGTTACTACCTTGGATGGCTATATTTCTTGATAAGATTGTTGAGTGCACTTTATATTTATGGTGGTTCTCTGGCCTAATGTTCAGTTACTTTGCTTTTTCTTAATTCTTTGCTCTTCCGATCTAGCAATTATTTTTCCTATGATCTGTAGTCTACTTAATGAGCTTCTTTTATTCTATTTGGGGAGTCCTTTTCCTTTCTCATAGGTGCCTGTCTGTAAAGTATGAATATACGATCCTGGGTTCTGGAATCTTTTTAAGTCAGTTCTGGTTCATGGTAGTTTTTGTAACAGTTTCAATGGGAAATGAATAAGTTTTAGGTCAGTCTCTGTTGCAATATAGGCAGAAAAGGAGTAACTGAGTTAATCTTTGGCATTTACATTGACTTCTTGTTTAGTTGCACTCTAATGCACTCAGACTTTACTTTAGCGCCATTGGTGTCTGATGATATTCATCAATTATAAATTGCATGGTTGCTGAATAACATTTATGTTCTCTGCAACCTTGCATAGATATGGATCAAGTGGAACAAGATCCTGAATTTGTAATGTTGTCCCGTCAATTTAAAGCAATGGCCATGGAACTTATTTCTGTTCTTGAGCAGGTAACACCTGAGGTTACAAATATTCTCCTTTTCCTTTTTCCCTATTGGGGTTACACCCTGTTCTGCTTTATTTGAAATTTTCCTACGTATGTTGAAAAACAATGAAATGTCTGTAGTTAAAGAATGTGATTTCATCTAGTGATTGATGTATATGTTTGTCTCTTTATCTTCTGTGTAAAGTAAATAGAGAGCTAAACGTTTTTCCAAGTCTCCTTTTACCTTGTACCAATTTAGGGGTCAATCACTTCACTCTTTTCTGGATCCATTTCTTCCCAGACTACTTTTCTCTGTTTCTTTCCTTCAGTACTTGTCATAAAGCTGCTTTCAGTATTGTCTTTTGTATCAAATGGCAGTATTTTAAAAACCAAATGTATTGGAGGAAATCGCACAACAACAAAACATATGAGTAACTCATACAGTTTCTTTTATCAACAATGTTATAATTGATTTTTTACGCGCCCATGCAAAAAGAAAAAAATAAAAGAAAAGAAGAAAAAGGAAAGAATTCAGTTTCTTGATCTGTAGCTTCAATTTTCAAAACTTTGTAAAGTTCTGTTAACATTAGAATTCAGTTTCTTGATCTGTAGCTTCAATTTTCAAAACTTTGTAAAGTTCTGTTAACATTAAGTAAAGAACCTACAAAATCCTTCAATTTTTATCGAAGAAAATCAGTTATCTACTCTCATTTCCATCCCCAAGAATTTTGACCTACCCGTTCATGAGAAATTCCTTATTATTCTGTTCTACATCAAATTAGATAGATGATCTAGCAACTCTATATCGAGCTTCATCTAACTACCTTTTTGTAATGGAATTTAGGAACTCAATTGAAGAGATGAATAATAAGAGCTTCTACTTAAATTGGAATTTGCAACAAATAGAATTGGAGAGGAATTCCATTATACATTTTTGGAAATACAATTGCCACTGTAATTTTTTGTCTCCTGACAAGTGTGGATTATTTTTCTCTTTAATTAGTAAGAGTCAGTTCTTCCAAGAGTAAATGTTTCCTTATTGTCAACAGCAAGCAACTTATTGAAAATTTTTTAGTGAGCAAAATATTTGTTTATTTTAAAATCTTAGTATAGAATTTGATGTAAATTTTGTAAGCGTAGCCAGACACGTTGCTAGACTTACTAAGGTTATGGGGTTTCTTTAAGGAATAGAAAACCCAATGATCGCAGTTCTACTATATTCTTATGATATTACAAATTTCAAATTGAGTGAAATACAAGGATTCATTATTTGATTTGATCACTGAGATATACAACAGTGTATTTCTTTTTTAGTAACTTTGCTGTGATTTTCTGATGTGTCCTTGCTGTGTCCTACTGTTTCTGGTTTTAGAAGCAAAAAACTGGCGGAAGGACTAAGGTTCTCCTGGAAACAGTTCCTGTACACAAACTTGCAGATATTTTTGTTGCCAGCTTTGAAATTAGCTTCGAGGAGCAGCTATCTATGTTGGATTCAGTCGATGTGAAAGTGAGGCTTTCAAAAGCCACTGAATTAGTTGATAGACATTTACAGGTATTTGAGCTGAGGTTCTCAAACATGGCATTGTGTCTTGCCTTTTTAGATTCGCTAGTTGTGCTGTTACTATTATAAATTTATTTATGATTATTATTTTTTTTTGGTAACAGTCAATTCGTGTAGCGGAGAAGATCACTCAAAAGGTTGAGGGTCAGTTGTCAAAGTCACAGAAAGAATTTCTCCTTCGCCAGCAGGTTTGTATTTCCTACTCTAGGCAGTCACATAATTTGATAGATAATAAATATCACTATTAGGTTTGTTGGTTTCTCTGGGGTCGCAATGCCGCAGACTTGTCATTTCATTTAGGATTTTCCAGGGTTTATCCTCTATCTTTACCTTGCTGGGGTGCATATAAATATTAAAATTTGAACGGTGCAAAGCACTTTTTGTTTGGGGTTTCATTGGTCACCTAAAATATGAATCTCAGTTGTCTTGATAAGTGAAATAGGTGTCAAAAAACTGCTAAGCTACAATCCAAAAATAAAAAAATAAAAAATAAAAAGCCTCATCAAGTAACCTGTACGTATAATTGGCAATGATTATAATATATTTATTGATAAATAAATAATCACAGATTATGGAGTTGTGCTAAGGGTTACCAAATAAATAATAAAAATAACGTGGTCTAGAGTGTACATGTACGTACATAGAAACTTGAATGCTATACATTAAAATAAACTAAATGTGTTACTTGCATTGCCAAAAATAAGGAATGGGGTGGAGTCTAGTTTCGATCTGAACAAAAAGAAAAAGCAAATGTCTTCAGATGATTGAATTGAAATTTTGGAAAACAACGGAAAGAAAGTTGACCACTAAAAGTTCATTTATATATTTTATGTTCTGTTCTGTATTTAAGCAGTTATTATTTTTATTGCACACATTAATTCTTTTGGTCCTCAGGACTCTTAAATAAAACTATTCTCTTATGCATTTAAAGTGTTATTAATATAGCATCACACCGTTAGAAAAAATTCATTATCTTATGCTAATAGTTGTTGCACGTGCATGCATATCAGAGGATGTTATGTTGACTTTCCAATCTAGACGTGAACACCTTATTGTGGTCACTTATGGTTATTTACACCATTTAGAAAAAGTTATATTTAGCTTAGGGGTTCCATCTCCTCCTCTGCCATGGAGAATAAGCAGCATTGCTTCAAAATTACCTAAGAACGTTGGAGTTTCATTCGTTCAGTCACTTCAAAGCGTTTTAAGGGCTGTCATTTCATTGCCTTGCTTTTCTAACCAAAATCCTCGTTCTTTTGGTGAACCCAGTAGCTTGCATCTGACAAATGGTTTATATATTGAATTCTCAATGCTTAGGATCTTTGTTCCATTTCCATGGTTTATGTGGCATGGAACATAATCATCAGTACATCTCCTTTTGACTCTGTTTTTAACATCCTCCAGATGAGGGCAATAAAGGAGGAACTTGGAGATAATGATGATGAGGAGGATGATGTGGCTACACTGGAGAGGAAGATGAAAGATGCAGGGATGCCACCAAATATATGGAAACATGCTCAGAGGGAGCTAAGGTATTTGTTATTGGCAACTTGCTAGGAAGTATTGCTTTAATTTATCCTCATTAGTATCATACCTTCTTTTTGTCGTGCTTAACTCATTTCTTATTTATAGCTTGTTTGATGCTCTTTTTTTTCTCTTTTCTTTACCAATTTATAATTTTACCTTCCACTGATTTGACATTTGATTTGAATACTATTTAATTACAACCACGTATTTTACACCTTTTTTACATTCCCAATACACATTCTCCCTCTCTCCTCACTATAAATTCTCCCAATTGCCCCCCCCCCCTCCAAAAAAAAAAAAAGAAAAGAAAAGAGCATCAAACAAGCACTTATTCTACTTCCAAAACTCATTATATCTTTAACCTGTTATCAAATCCGATCTTTGTGACTTTTGCCAGCATATTACTTGGTAGCATTTGATATTACTAAACATTTATTCAGGTTAGACTATAAATTGTTTGATCTATAGATAGATAGATATGAATGGGTGATTCTCGGTCGTACGAACTGTCTGATAAAAACTAGGTTTGACCAGTTTATAAAGTTGGCAGTTTATAGTTTTTGCCAAACAAGCTTTCGTTTAACTACTAAGTAAAATTTTCCTGTTTGATTAGTCTTCCTGCCCAGTTCTATTTACCAGGTCTACCAATGTTTACATCCTGTGTTTTGTAATTCTTTCACCTCTTCTACTTGCTGAACCACTTCTGTCAACGTTCCTCCGTGGATCACATCTTTTATTTCCAAGTCTCCATCTATTCCTCTTTCCTATCTTACTCTATTATTCTGGACTGGAATCTTTGTCCACCTTCATCCATCAGATTGTAGGAACCCATGATTATTTCTTGACCCACTAGAGCACTTAAATGCCATGTTTATGAGGGTATATATAGCTAAAGCATTCAAACTTTTTCATTACATTCCAGACTCTTGTAGCACTCTGATAGCTTATTCTTTGTCCCTACATGTTTAGCTTTTTGGGTGAAAAGTGATGTTTGAAATGCGTGGTGAAAAAGTGGAGAGAGGTTATAGGAAACTGTGAAAAATTATTTTTTATGGAGAATAAATATGTGGTTGGTATGAATTTGAGTTGTTGATAGATTTTTAGTGGAAAAATAAGCCCTGGAGAACAAGCCCTGATTGTTAAGAACTGATCAAATATTGACCTTTTCCTTCTGAGCTAAGTAACTTCTGTAATAACAGCTGTCATTGCGTCATTAACTTCTATGATCATGATGACTTATGTCCAGGTTTCTCACATTGGATTTCTCAATCGAGTCAATGTTTCTTAAAAACAATATGGCCAAACTAAAACCCGTGTATTATTCTATTTTTCTTCTTTGGTCTTGGGATTGGCTTTGTTATTAAGCTCCAGGACAAAAATTTGCGGAGTTTTCATGCAGTGCAATAGTAGAGAGGTCTTAAATGTAATTCTATATGAATAATTTTCAATTTTTCTGCTGAACTGCGTATTTGATATTCATAATGTTGCATTTTCTATAATCTAAATATCGTGTTGTATATTATTTGTGGTGTGGAGGGATGTTTGTTTCTCTAACCAAGAAAGAAGAAATAAAACTCAAAAGACTTTTAAGTAACTTCATTGAATTGTGAAAAACATGTATGCACCCTCTCTTTGTATAGGCTTTTGTATAGGCAAAAATATGTCCTACTTTAATTCCTACTAGGAATAACTTAAACTGGAAAAGCAAATAATAAATATGGTCCTAGTATTTTTAGAGAAGGAAAGAAAATCCTATTAAGAAAAGGAAAAGCAACTCTAAAGAAAAATAACAGTCAGTCAGAGGAGGAGAGAGGATTCTATCCTGATTGTAATAGGTTTTGAAACATGTCCTACATCAATTTGTAATGGTCTTTTATTATGTCATATTCTATGTTGCAGGGGCCCAATTGTGAGTGTCTGACGTGGATTAATATCAATGAGTTAAGTCCTTGTGTTCCTAAGATGAGAATATGCTGATATAACCAAAAAGGGCCTAAAATTTTTTCACAATACATAAAGGGATCTTATAAACTTAAAATCACTTCAGAAATATATTTTCAATATTAGATGTATACTTATGGGATTTAAAGGATCTTATTTTCATACAAACGATATAAAAGGATCCTCTATCTATATAAAGAATCCAAGGATTTCTTATACTTACTCTGGTCCATATCATCTGAGCCATGTACTTGCTCTAAAGTGAAGAGTCCAATAAACATAGGTGCAACAGCTGCTTACTTTGAAATTATTGCAACATCTATTTTAGGCTTGCTTGTCTGCTGCTTGATTTTACATAAATAATAATGGTCTATCTATCATGCAATTAACAACCTTGATACTTAAAACATATGGTCAATTCTTGCACTATAATCAGCATTTAACCAACAGTTCCAGTTTCTTCTGCATGATATGTGGCTTCTCGGGGTTCTTTATCCTCATTTTTTCTTCAAAAAAAGATCTTTTAAAAAATAAAACTTCAGTGGAGAAGAATTACATTCAATTTTCCCACCAAATTCTTTTAACAGGAGACTGAAAAAAATGCAGACCCAGCAACCTGGCTATAATAGTTCACGTGTATACCTGGATCTACTTGCTGACCTTCCCTGGCAAAAAGCCAGTGAAGAACATGAATTGGATTTAAAGGCTGCAAAAGAGCGTCTTGATAGTGACCACTATGGTTTAGCCAAGATCAAGCAGCGGATAATTGAATATCTAGCTGTTCGCAAGGTTGACATCTTTATTTCTTCAGTTCTCTCTAGGCATCTCCCATATCCTTTGATTGTTAAATCTGATGGTATTTGTTTCAAATTTGTCATTCAGCTCAAACCAGATGCAAGAGGCCCGGTATTGTGTTTTGTTGGTCCACCAGGTGTTGGGAAGACGTCGTTAGCTTCATCCATTGCTAATGCTTTGGGAAGAAAATTTGTTCGCATCTCTCTTGGTGGTGTTAAGGATGAGGCGGATATTAGAGGGCATAGAAGAACTTACATCGGAAGCATGCCTGGACGTCTTATTGATGGGTTGAAGGTATGTATGCAGTAGATGGATCAGGTGGAACATGCATTTTCTTTTCAAATTCAGCATATTATATGGGTTTACGAGGAAGGTGTATGAAAGATCACCTATTTAGCTTTTGAATCTCCTATCTGAAAATCCTGGGTGTAAAGGATGCTTACAAGTAGTAAAAACATTCTAAAGAGAAATTCATTCAATTATTTGAATCTTGGGGTTGCAAGCTCGGTGATCTACCAACACGGGGGGTTGAATGATTCTATAGATTAGAAGCTTACGGAATTCTTCCAAACAATTATTGGAGTTTAAGTGTAAGCCCTGTTTTAGAAATGTCAAAGGCAGGCTTGAGATATCAGATTGGACCGAATTTATATTATATGGCATATCTTCAACGTCCCTTCTCTCATGGAGGGAGTTTTATTTTCTTCAAACCAAAGTAAAGCATGTGCATATTTCATTTAAATGGGTGACATGGAAATTTGAACTCAGGCTTTCGTACTCTGATATTGGGTCATATTTATATTATCTATTACATCTTCAACAAGAAAGGACCATGAATTTAATGCTGGCCAACTATGAAGAACGACTATTTTCCTTCTGCAAGAATTTTTCTGCATGCTGCCTTCATGATGCTGGCACATATTTTGCTAGACCTAATCAGTTTAGTTAAAATAGCTAAGATCCATCTAGCCCCCTCCCCCCCCCCCCCTTTTATTTCTCTTTTCTCAAACCTGACAACTGGTAATAACACACTTAGAGATTTTGGTCTTGGTAAAAGTATATGTGTTATTTCATTTACTGCTTTCAGAGAGTAGGAGTTTGCAATCCAGTTATGCTTCTGGATGAGATAGACAAGACAGGGTCTGATGTTCGTGGTGATCCCGCCTCAGCTCTACTTGAAGTTCTTGATCCTGAGCAGAACAAAACATTTAATGATCAGTATCCTGTCATTATTTTTGTTTATTTCTTTATGGTAGGTTAGTGCAATCTAATGCATATTTTTTGTTCCCTTAAATTTGACTAGTTGACAATCTATGTCTTAGATTATCTTTAGAGTACATGAATGTGTTTAATGTTTGTCTTCAGACTGCATACTTGTTTTGCAACTCTCCGTAGCTTGACTTCTTCTGCACTGCAACAGTGAGAGGCCAGTGATGATAATTCATTCCCTCCCTGTAAAATAGAAGTCTTTGTACTTCTGTAACTGCACTGATCTATGTACGCTGTTTCCGCATGCTTTGGTTTCTTGAACATATCTTTCACGTTAACATTCTTCACGGCTTCCACTGTTCAATCCTTTTATGAAGTGGGAAACAGATCAAAAATTTATTTTATTGTATAGTAATGATATTTGATGTGCATTGGGTGTGAACTGATTAAAGACACAACAGGCTTTCTGCTTCTTGTGGACCGTAAATATGTATTCGTCTCAAGCTACCCCAAAAGAAAAAACTTATTACTGTTTACCTGATAGAAAGTTTGTTTATTAGTATTCGGTGTTCCTTCACCTGAGTTAGCTCTTGAATGTCCCTTTTGACCTTTCAAAGGTGATTTTTGTGACTACTGCCAATAGAATGCAGCCTATCCCGCCACCACTTTTGGACAGGATGGAAGTGATTGAGCTGCCTGGCTATACACCTGAAGAGAAACTTAATATAGCAATGAGGCATTTAATTCCACGAGTACTAGATCAGCATGGCTTAAATTTTGATTTCCTTCAAATTCCTGAGGTATTTAATATATATTATTACTATTATCAGCTCTCTTGGATTTATTTCTGAATTCTAGGTGTGTGATTGTGATGTATGGTTCCAAATATATAAACTCTGGAATCCTGAGTATGTAGAAATTTTCTAAGGAAACAATGTCGGTTCTTGTTCAGGAGCCCGAGTAGTTATAAAAGGGTGAAACTACACGTGGTTTCTTGTGTTTTTATCATAAATAAGCAGGCTCCTTAATGGAGCCGGCATCGTTTCCTTAGAAAGATTGCTTTTGTTTATTTTGAGCCATGGCAATTTTTTTCATGGGCTTTAGTTTACCCTAGGGGTGGGCAGAGAAACCAACTGAATCGGCAAAAACTAACCTAACAACCTAAATTAATCTGGTTCCCTCGGTTTCATTGGGTTAAAAACTTGTGGTTTATCTAAGAAAGACAACTAAATTGGAAAACCAACCAAAACCAGAGAGACCAACCAAAATTTTACCAGACTTACCTGAACAGGTTTTGATCATCTTATCAGTTTGCCTTTACCCTAAACCAAAATTTCTGTCTTTGGTTTTAGGTTGAATCGAAAACCGAGCTAACCTGACCAACACTAACCCTAGTTGATATTTCTCAACCAGGCAAAAGTTGGTCCGTGGAGGGGGGGAAAACATATATATGCTACCTAAAAACGAGATGCGTATAAATATTGCCTTGCTGCTATGGTGCTTTGGTAGGCTATGGTGAAACTTGTCATCCAACGGTACACTAGAGAAGCTGGTGTCCGTGATCTGGAGAGAAACTTGGCTGCTATAGCTCGTGCGGCAGCTGTTAAAGTTGCAGAACAAGAACATCCCGTGCCACTTAGCAAAGATGTCCAGCAACTTGCCTCACCTGTGTTGGAGAACAGACTTGCTGAAGGGGGTGAAGTGGAAATGGAGATTATCCCCATGGGTGTTAACAATCACGATATCTCACGTGCATTGAGGATTGCGTCCCCTTTGGTTGTGGATGAAACCATGTTGGAGAAGGTACTTGGGGTAAGTAGTATTCCTTTTTAAAATTATATATATATATATATATATATATATCTACTGATAGAAATAATACTCTAATTGCAATGGGTAAAGTGTCCTTGGTATCTTCTATGCTCATTGTTCTTTTTGTATCTTCTTATTTTGGATATGATGTATGTTCTGCATTATGGAACTGCAGCCCCCGAGATATGATGACAGAGAAACTGCAGACCGAGTTGCAGCTCCTGGTATATCTGTTGGACTTGTATGGACAGCCTTTGGCGGCGAGGTTCAATTTGTTGAGGCTACTGCAATGGTGGGAAAAGGCGATCTACATCTAACTGGCCAACTTGGGGAGGTTATTAAAGAATCAGCCCAGATTGCAATGACATGGGTAACCATTTAATTCTTCGATTGATCATCTTTAATGAATTAAATTCATCCCTGGAAGTTTTTCTTAGGGTGTGTTTGACTGGAGGGTGGAAAAGGAATTGGAATTGGTTTTCCGTGGAAACTATTTTCTCATCTCCCCCACGGGAATTCATTTTCCTTGATTTCAAGGAAAATCTCCACTTTATTTTCTCAAGATGAAAAATATTTTCCATGGAAAATAAAGCTGTGTTTGATTAGACCAAGAAAATTTAGGTGGAAAATGACATTTTCCATGGAAAACAATTTGCAATCAAGCACACCATTATTGTTTTTGTGAACTTTGTCCTTTCTTCATCCGCAGGTAAGAGCGAGAGCGACAGAACTTAAGTTGGCTACTGCTGAGGAGACTAATCTGCTTGAAGGACGGGATATTCACATACATTTTCCTGCTGGTGCTGTACCCAAGGATGGACCATCAGCTGGTGTGACTCTTGTCACTGCACTGGTTTCACTGTTCAGTCAGAAAAGAGTACGAGCAGATACAGCAATGACAGGGGAGATGACTCTAAGAGGTTTAGTTTTACCTGTAGGCGGTATTAAGGATAAGGTACACTTCCAACTTATTTCTTTGAGGTTTATTTTGCCACCTCGAACTTGGGTTCTTGAACGACATCAATATTAAAAAAATATTTTGCCATAGTTTCATCAGTGTTGCTCAGCTCATTCCTTAACTTAGAGAGTGAATATTGATCTGGGCCTTGTTTGATATGACCGATCAGTTGAAGATTACTTAATTTTAGGTTCTTAGTTGATTTTACACACAATTTATTAGAGAAAACGGCAGCCCATTCAACAGATGTGGACTTGTGTTGGTCTTTTGATATTTGAGATCACATTCATACAGGTCTTAGCAGCACATCGGTATGGTATCAAGAGAGTTATTCTACCGGAGAGGAACTTGAAGGACTTGGTGGAAGTACCATCTGCTGTGTTATCCAGCCTGGAGGTAATATGTTTGTCCCCGTGGTTGAGCTTTGCAATTGTTAAAAACCAGCTTATGCCGGTTACTTTATAAACCAAAATCCAAGTTTGGACCTTATTTTATCTTGTAACTTACCCTAGTTAAATTTAGGCCTTTAAGATATGCCATTCAATTACACCCTATGTAAAATAGGTTGCTGGAAAGTGGGCATGGTTGTTTTTCTAATTAAATCTTGCTGAAATAGATACTACGTGCAAAGCGAATGGAGGACGTGCTGGAACAGGCTTTTGAAGGTGGTTGCCCTTGGAGACAGCATTCTAAATTATGACGAACCTTACAGTCTAACAAGCGTCTTGTGATTCAACAGTTCCAACAGTCAATACCAAACGTTTTATGCACACGGATGAACGACCACTTTTGGTTGAGGTAACCATATAGGTAATTATCAGAGGATACAAACATATGAACTGTATTTAATCCAGGATACTTCATATCTTTCTTGTAACAATACTGTGAAAATCTTATGTATTATTCTTTATCTTTCATCAAGCTGTATTTGCAGAAACAGTTACAGCATCTGTTTCCATTTCTTGGAAACCCTGTATCTGTTGTATTATTCTTTTGTCTCAGCAAGCTGTTATTTGCAAGAATGCTTGCAGCATTTATTTTCCCTTTTATTATAAACCAGTCACAATTGAAAATATGTAGAATATTCTTCATATCCCGACTACTCTAACCTGGTTATATGGAATAATCTTCTGCAAAATCAACCTGCAACTTCTTTATGAGGTACTCGGCCTCAAATTGGTTGCTCTTGGAACTCAAATGGTTGTCACCTGCATTGAACAGTAAGAACTTTTTAAGACTCAGCAAGTATTGTGATTCTTGGTGTAGATTTGCTGGCCAAATTCAAGGTGACTGATGAGACAACTTTTTCGGGTCTACTGATTTTGGTACACCGTTATATACTGATTGGAGCTCTGTCATTTTAATTATACATTGATTTTTCTTTATGTCATCATCTGTCTGAATTTCAGACATATGTCAGAGAACTATAATTTTTCCTTAATGTATATGAATTATAGTGGGGAAGAGGGAAACAGCTTCAAACAATGACCCTGCCTTGGAATTTTGACTTTTGCAAGTTGAAATATTATACCTTATATGCTTGCAAATTGCAATCAGCTTGACTAAAGCTAATATAAGTCATTTTTTAAACTTTCGATGAGTCCAATAAATCTATCCACCACCAACTTGAAATTGTTTAAACTCGGAAAGCGCTTTTTTACACTTTGAGAGTGCGTCTAGAATATCTGATTATGTTATGCAAAAAGATGTGAGAATAAAAATAGCGTATCGAATTTGTGGCATATAGTCTTTCATACTTCGTTGAAACAATGATACAAAATAAAAGTTCAACTCTCTTGTCTTTTCCTTTGTATGGTTCTATTATTATTCGTTTGTCTTTAATTCACATAAAGATGAGAGTTCGTTGGAGTATGACTGCAGTTTATTATTATACAAATAATTTGACTTTCTTTGTCTTTAAATAAATAGTGATTGATATAATATATATTCTTTTTTCAAAAGTGTTTGGTTGGAATAGTTAATTTGCCTAATGGAAGCAAATAAAAAAACCAACAAAATTTGACGCAAAGTAGAGGAAGAGTTGTGTGTGACATAGTAGCAATAATTTTATGCTTTATTGCACCTAAGCCACTACCCAAAAAAATAAAATAAAATAAAATAAAAAGAAAAGAAAAGAAGAAAACTCATATATTTGGAGGGAGTAGACATAGATATTAGTTTTTTACCATGTTAATGTTAATTCACAATTCAGATTCTTTGACATTTGTTTTTAATTGTATAATTGAGAGTGACAATGGGACTCTACATTGAATGGACTCCTTTTCTGTTACTCGAAATTATTTTTGATATCAGTTAGAAGCATTTAACATGTTTAATGTGCTTCTCTAACTATAAAATATATCTTTATAAGGATATATAATAGTTACAAAATCAAGTTCAAGTAAAGAACTTTCAAGGTTAAATGTAATTCATGGTTAGTTCGTGGGGAAGATTTATCATTTATAGTAACTTTAAATATTATTATAAAACAAAAAATAGAGTTGTTGAAATGTTAATCAAATCCACCAAAAAAGGGGATTAGGACTGATTGTTAATATTGAAATTTGGAGCAGTCCTCCAGTCAAACTTTTGTAATAGATTAGATAGATTCTAGAATGGTCTGCCAATTTTAGTTCAATTAAGAGTAAAAATATTTATTCCTTTATAAAAATAAAATTAATACAATTAATTCCTTTTAGCTTTTCAAAAAAAAAAAAAAAATTCCTTTTAGAATACTACTATTTTCCCTTCAAAAAAGAATACTATTATTTTAGCTGAATGAATACCTATTGAGCAAATAGTTCCATGTATTTTGAACTTTTAAATGGTTTTCAAGCATGTTTATCTGTATTTAAACTTGATGCTTGTATGAACAATCCAACATAAAAAATTTGTATGAAGTTAATTTTTGCGTGTTTAAATTGAAACGGGTATGATTGTCTAGGTCAACTTGTCAATTAGAGATCATCATAATTAGATATATTTTATATTTCTCCTTAACAGTAAGTTATAATCAATAGATCTAGAGATTAGCATTTAAGAAAATTCGTGAATACTACTAGGCAAATATATAGGGGTTGACATTTATAATTTGGTTGCCTTGAAGATACATCGATTTCTTAATTTGTTAGTCTGATGTGACTTGTGAGTTTATCATGATGCCATACATCAATAGTCTATAGTATCAGTCAGAAGAATAGTAAGTTTTCTTATTTATTGTCTTACAGTGTTAACATTGCATTTTAATACATTGGCAATAAATAAATGAAGTGAGAGGCTTATTGTCACTTAAATATATAGCTTACGACTCACATACATTAGACACTAATGGTAAACAAACCCTAGATTTTGATGGGCAATACAAATTAGTATAGTTTTTATTACTGATTTAACTGATAAGGGGTCTCCACATTTGTTTTTTGACGAAGTTATGGTGCGTTTTAATGCATTAGCAATAAATAAAAGAGTACTGTTGGATTCCTATTTTGATTCTCTCAGTTAAATAATTTGCTGATCATCTATTTAACTATTACTCCGTTATTATAACTTTGTATTTTCTGTAGTTTGAATTGAACTCTAGTGGTTAGAAACCAGTTTTGAAGACACATGCCCCTTCTCGAATTTTGCTCCCATAAACCCCCTGTACACCCCCCCCCAAAAAAAAAAGAGGAAAAAAAAAAAACTCCATTTCTAACTCATATGATCTTTCTTACTTAATTTACCTAATTATTATAATTTCTTATTTATAATAAGGACAAAAAAAACCTCTTGGGTTAGGAAGCTTCTTACCACTTAGTTGACGTGTACCAAACTTATAAATCTACCCCAAAAACCAACCAAAAAAAAAAAAATCATTTCCAAATAATAATTTGAGGGAAAAATTGGTGAGAAAACGGGTATAGCTTATGGATACCAAACAAGGAGGGGTGAATGGGTAAAAAAGTGGCCAAATTTGGTCCATTTTTTATGCATCGAGTTCCTTAGAAAAATTATCTTTTCTCTCTTCCCAAATGATGTATGCATCATCAATAGTTTCGTATCACTGTTCTCTTTCGACACACACACACACACATATATATATATATATATATATATTTTGGAAAGGAGTCTATCCAAGTTATTTTGTGCATTTTAATTCATTATTAGACAAAATGGTGAAATCATTTTATTATCAAATAATGTTTAGTCAAACTAATTGAATAGAGACATATTTCATGAGATTCATATCTAAAACACAAATCTTTACTAATTTTTTTCACTAAATCTATTTCTAGACTTTTTAAAGATAGAAATAGATTGTTAACAGATAATAAATCCAAGTGCTTGTTGCCTCGTAGACTATTCAGAAGCACCAACATTTGTGACCTATGCTATAAAATATCTTCACTGTGACTTATAAATCATATACAATAAAAAAAGGTAAAAATCATATACAATCACAAGATTTTGTTATACTGGCTTAGCTAGTGATAAGTTCCCCCAATTTCTTTTAGCTAGTGATAAGTTCCCTCAATTTTTTTTAACCGGTAAGTTTATTCATTGTTGATATATGAATAGAGTACATTATGAATAAAAATGAGTGGGTTATCATTCCACTCGGTTATGATGTGTTTTAATGCATTAGGAGATAAATAATTTAGAATGCTTGTTAAGCTATTACTCCTTAAATAGTTGACAATACATGGGTGGCTAAAAGGGGTCTCAATCTTTTTAAATCATGTGCCTCATATATTGTCAGATAAGTATAGAAGTATATTAATATACGCTGTATATTAAAGTTTTTGATAATAGATAATAATACATTATTTAGTTATTAGTTTGCTTTCATAATCTTCCGATCTAAAAAAAATTTTCATTTCTTATCATTTTCTTGATTCTTTTTTCTTAGTTCAAAGTTCAAACATTTTTACTCTATTTTAAAACCAAAACATAAAAGTTCTTAATGTTATCCTCTCTTTTTTCCTTTTCCTGGTCAATTTTTTGGATTGTTAAAAAAAGTTAACTTCAAATAATGAGTCACAACAAAATTGCAAAAATAACAAAAACTATCTTTTACTACGAGCTTTTAGAATCTAATACTCAACTCAGATAATAAGAACGAAGTCCTCTGAGACCAACAACGGGGACTCAACCCTCCACAAAAGACAAAAGGCCGAGAACAGGGTGAAATAGAAAGTAAAGGAGGAAAAAAAAAAAAAAAAGTCTTGGGTGACCCAGCTCATGGCCGCTAGGTATTCTTGAATTTGAAACTCTGAGAGAGAGAGAGAGAGAGAGAGTCTTCCCTCTGCACATGTTGTACGCACCAACCCCTACCCTCCACTCTCTCTCTCTCTCTCTCTCTATACATACACATATATATAAAATATATGAAAATATATATACGCGCGTTGAAAAAAGAGGAAAACACAAGTCTTCTCTCTGCTTTCACTTTTTTACTTCATCAAACCGCAAAAATTTTTAAAAAACTCCACCTTCACTTACTCCAAAACTTCACAGTATCCCATTTCTGCAGAACTTTTTTTTTTTTCCTCTCTCTCTCTCTAATACGAATCCAAGACTTGGCCCTTTGCGTTTTTCTTGCCTTCCCTCCCAAACCCACATTCTTGTATTGATTTGTATAAGCTTTTTCATTTGTGGGTTCTTTGATTTTGAGCTGTTTCTGTTGTTTTCCGGGATGAAGGGTGCGAAATGAACCGTCGGATGTGATGGGAGCAGGGTTTTCGCAGGTGTTTCCGTGTTTCAATCCCTCGGCCGGCGCGAACCGGGGTGAAGAGGGTGTCATTTTCTCGGCAACTGAACCGCTTGATGAAACCCTAGGACATTCGTTCTGTTACGTCCGGTCTTCTGCTCGGTTTGTGTCTCCTACTCACTCTGATCGCTTTATTTCCCCCTCTCAGTCCCTCCGGTTCGACGATCCGGTCCAACCGCATCGAACCAAACCGCCCGGGTTGCCGGAAACCGGCTTCCGGGCTATCTCCGGTGCCTCTGTAAGTGCGAATACTTCGACTCCCAGAACTGTAGTCCATCTTGACGATATATATGATGACCCCACTGATGCTAACAATAACAATTTCGTGGCTGGTGCTAGAGGCAGTGTAGTGAATGGGTTTGAGAGCACGTCGTCGTTTAGCGCCTTGCCTTTGCAGCCGGTGCCTCGTGATGGTCGAGGTGAGCCCGCGTCTGGACCCTTGGAGAGGGCGTTCTTCATGTCAGGCCCGATTGAGCGAGGAGCACTGTCCGGGCCGCTGGATAGCGGGTTTGGAGGTATGGCTCCTGACAGCAACAGGGTGCCTTTCTCAGCACCACTTGGTAATGTGTGTGTAAAAAAGAGGAAAAAGGGTATTTCTGGATTTCGTAAGGCCCTGCACAGGAATTTTTCAGAGAGGAAGCGCCCCTGGGTGGTGCCTGTACGATATTTAGTTGGAGGAGGCAGGAAGGATATCCCATTATCTGCAGACAGCGACAGAAGGACCGAGATGCGAAGTGAGAGCAATGTTCATTGGGCCTTAGGCAAGGCAGGAGAGGACCGGGTACATGTGGTTGTATCAGAAGAGCATGGGTGGCTTTTTGTTGGAATTTATGATGGATTCAATGGCCCTGATGCTCCTGAGTTCCTTATGAGCAACTTGTACAAAGCCATGTATAATGAACTACAGGGTTTGTTTTGGGACACTGAGGAAGCAGCTATAGCTTCTGAAAATGCAGGGTTATCAGATAATTTCAACTTATCTCAAGAAAACCAAGAAAATAAAGAGGCTAATGAAGGGGAGGTACTTGAAAATGAAACAAAATCTGGTAAAAAGGTCACGTTTCAAGAAGAACAAATTGAAGTTAGGAGAAGAAGATTATGGGAATTTTTGGCGGAGGATGATCCAGGGGAAGGACTTGATTTATCAGGTTCTGAAAGGTTTGCATTTTCCGTTGATGATGCTCTAAACCTTAATGTTGCAGGTTCAGCTGTGAGTAGGAGATCGTTATTGTTGTCAAAATTGAAACATGGTTTGTTAAGTAAGCACAAGGATAAGGATGGTAAAAGATTGTTCCCTTGGAGATTTTGGTTTGAGGGGAAGGAGAAATCAGTGGTTGAAATGGAGGAGAGTAATAGAGTAGCAGAGGGTGAACCGGAGAGGATTAGTAGAAACGGGAGGAAGCAAAGAGTGGGGTCAGTTGATCATGAGTTGGTTATGAGGGCAATGTCTAGGGCACTTGATGTCACAGAACGTGCATATTTGGATATGACAGATAAGCTTCTCAATCAATATCCTGAACTTGCACTCATGGGTTCTTGCTTGTTGGTTGTGTTGATGAGGGATGACGATGTCTACGTGATGAATGTTGGGGATAGTCGGGCAATTGTTGCACAGCACCAGCCTGAAGAGGTTAGTTCCAGTGCAGAATCAAAGGTTGCAGGGGATGATGGGTTGAATGCTGAGGGTATAGTTGAAGAACATGCAGATGTCAGTGAGGGGGAAAGTAAGAAGAGATCTGAAGATCATGTTAACCAATCTATGAAGTTGACTGCACTGCAGTTATCCACTGACCACAGCACCAGCATTGAAGAAGTACGTTATCACAAATTTCTTTCTTTTATACTTATATATAGTCATGACTCTTCATTGTTGTTCCAGTGTAAAAATAATGTGATGGTTAATATGGTGTGTTTTTTATTACTGCTTACTGCGATTATGAAAAAGATTGCTCTTTCAGCTTGAAACTACCTGTTTAGGATAAGATTTGAATGAAGTTATTCTTCATGATTAGAATTTTATATTCTGGCTACTTCTGCTGACATAGAAAATTGCTTCTTATGGCCTTGCATCTTAATGCTGCACTTAGTTAGAAAGTTATAAGTTGTCAGTTGTTTGTATACCTTTGATATTAACTAATATACATTTTCCTTATTTAGAAGCTTTTGTTGGTGGATATTTTGTTTTCTCCGCCTAATATGCCAAAACATGCTCAGGGAACTAATAAGTTAGTGGTGTTTCCGACAGCCTAAACTTAGGTGATATGGCCAAAATGTTTTAGAAGATATGACTTGTTGCTTGAGCTTTTAGTTTAATGCTTTCTTGCACCTGCAACTGATGCGGCATTGCTAATTGAGATCCTCCCAAAGATATAATACAAGTACTTCTCAAATTTTGGTTCTTGCGTATGGGAAATTCATTATGGTTCATTATATAGGTATTCTTGTGGATTATTTAAAGAAGGTCTACATGTTGTAATAATTAGAATTTGATGAATTAAATAATTATATTTTCTCTCTCTTAGTTTTTACCTCTCTCTCACTGATCTGAGTCGTCTGACTCCCTCTTCTGCCTTTCTGAGATTAAAATTCTCACTCAACTGCTTCCATCAATTTCTATTGTGTGTTGGATGCCTAGTGTGAAAGAATATCGGAGATAAGAGAGTTCACATTTTTTGGCTACAAATTTGTATTAATTTATTAATAAAAAAATTTATTCTATTTTTTTCCACTTTATATCAAGCTTTTTATTCAATACGGGCTAGGCTTTGGATCATAGAATGTCATGCATTTGGACTCTTTTGTGCACTTATGACAATTATGACTAAGTGCATCCGAATCTTGATATGTTGAAAGGTGGTGTAATACTGCCATGTTTGTGGTTTATTTCTCATTGACTTAACACTTACCTATTTCTTATTGACTTCACGCCTGTGCTTGACTTCTTCCATCAATATAAGGCCTTTATCTTATACGTGTGTGCTTGTTTGATTCTCATTTTACCCCCACATTATAATTTCACCTACCACTAATTTGACAACCAATCAATTGTAATCACACATTTCAAACTTCCATTAATCTTCACCACTCATTTCACCTCGTTATAATTTTCACATTATTGTTTGATTCCATAATGAGAATCAAACAAGCACACAGTCTCTTATGCTCACTTTTCTTATCTTATTTTCTAAAAGTGAACTCCCTGACATTACTGGGTGGAGCTGTCCATCTTTCTACAGAGCTCCATCTTTATGAACTTTGAATACCAGATCAGTGAATGGTATTCTATTTCCTATGTATATGGTCTTGATCCTGGTCCTGGTGACTAATTGAAGTGAATACCTAGAAGAAATGCACTTATCCATCGGGTGCCTACTGAAACGCTGGATTGTGTTTGAAGTCACAAGTTTTTTTATTTTTTAATTTTATTAACCTGTGATAGTAATCACGCCGTTTCAATTCTCCCTATCTGGATTGGAAGTTCAGATCCGAATAGTATTGCCATTTTGCTCTTTGATTTGGATAATAAGTTAGAGATGATAGTATGTCCTTTTCTCCAGGGTAAGAAGTTAGCCAACTTTTCAAAATTGAAGTGTGTTGCAAAATTCCTAGTAGCATCCAATAGGATTCATGATGATCAGATAGATATGGTTCTATGGACCTTGATTCTGACCCACATAAGGGGTAAACTTTTCATTAAGCTTAGGATATCCCTGAATTAGGTGATTGGAGCCACCACATAGTTTTCTTTATCCAATATGGTATTGATTTGGTTCTTGGTTGTATATAAATAATTTTCCGGACCCGGTTCACTTTGAGCTGTTGATAAATTCTATCTATTTAGGTCTTCCTTCTTTTCTTTGCCCTTTTTTTTTTAAATTATTAATGGTTAGGGTGGGTTGGTTATTTCATGCATGATGATTGCAGTCTGAGATATATTTAGTACCAAGGATATTTATTAGTGTAAAAAATTCTAAACAGTTTATTGTGGTAAGTTTGTAACACCAGCTTCAAAGAATGAACTGGTCATAAAATGACTTTTCCTTTCTTGTTTTTCTTGAAATTAATCTTTACCTTGGTTATAAGTTGATCAATTTATTAGTGTCTGTGAAATTTAATGATATAGTCTTACGTTCTGGGTGTTCTAATAATTAGAATAAAATGAGTAAGGGGAATTAACCTTCCTATCAGACTGTTTTAACTGGCCTAATTCCTTTACAGTTAGTTCGGGAAGAACCTCTTCATACTACGGGGTCCGAAACACAGATTTTGCTTGTTTACTTTCCTCTGCTTGTGAGAACATGCTATTGTTACTTTTTCCCTTAATAAACTTTTTAACATCTGTATATCATGTTGTCTATGTGTGTGTTCCTGCATTTGTATCTTGTTAGTTTTGCAATTATGAATATTGATATTTTTTAACCATTGGTGATGTGAAACAGCCTATAACCTTTCACTCTTTCTTATCTTTTAAAATTTCTCATTTGCAGGAAGTTCTTAGAATTAAGAATGAACATCCAGATGACAGCAATTGTATCATTAATGATAGAGTTAAAGGTCGCCTTAAAGTTACTCGTGCATTTGGGGCTGGTTTCCTCAAACAGGTTTGTGATTAATTGCCAGTAAATGTTAATTGTGTTTCATTCTCTTGTTATTTGTGCTTTTTTACTTTTCATGGTGAAAGTCGGTTCTCTGGAAACTTGGTCTTTTTATTCAATTGAGACCTCTTCCTCTTGGAAGAAATACATAATTGCAAACTACCAAGGATATCTATAAGACATTGCATACGTTCCACTAAAATATGTGCTTCCACCTTCATTCAGCTGACTATAGTCTCTTGAAATTATAATGAGGTGAAATGAATAATAGAGATTTAATGGAAGTTTGAAATGTGTGGTTTTAACTGAGTAGTTGTCAAATCAATGGTGGGTAAACTTAATAACTTATAATGAGAATCAAATACACCTATAGTTTGCACTTGTTTATGGCTATAGTGTCACTGGGTTTTTGTTGTTAGTTAAACCATTGCATCTCTTAACCATCGAATTTAGATGATGTATTGATATAGTTAGAGCTTAATGATATTTTAACAGTGTTTAGTGCTTCATATCACATTGAGACAGATGTTTTTATTGTGCATGCCACACGGGTTTCTCTAATGCTTTAAAGATGCATGTTGATACAGCCAAAATGGAATGATGCCTTGTTGGAAATGTTCCGGAATGAGTATATTGGTACTGCGGCTTACGTATCCTGTACTCCTTCACTTTGTCACCATAAGCTGGGTCCCATGGATCAATTTTTGGTTCTTTCATCAGATGGATTGTATCAATATTTGAGCAATGAAGAGGTTGTTACCCTTACTGCAAATTTTATGGAGAAGTTTCCTGATGGTGACCCTGCACAGCACCTGATAGAGGAGCTTCTCTTTCGTGCAGCCAAAAAAGCTGGTAACAGTCTTTACCTTCAAAATAGTTGAATAATGGTGAAGCCTTTTAAGTAAAACATTGATTAGCTATAAATTATACTTGTAATTAGGATTGTTAAATGGCTATTAACTTTATGAGGTATTATGTGATCCTTTTGTGAAGTTGTGATTTTAAACTTCGATTGTAATCGTTTCTTATATCTTAAAAATTTCATTCTATGCTTTGTTAATTAATATAGTTGGAGAGAAGAGACTTTAAATCCAAGAATTAGGACATTGAAGTTATGCAGAACATGAATACTGGGTTTTTGCTCTTGGATGGATGCATGCATGTTTGACATCAATGAAACAAGTCACTGTTGGAACTAGAAACAATTTGGGCCTCCAATATCATCAATAAATACTGATAGAATCTGTTATCCTTTTGGATCTTCTTGTTATCTGTCCGCAACTATCAATTTCTTCTTGTTCTTTGTGATCAACCTCCCCTTCCAATGTTTATTCCAACATACAGCAGCCAGTGATAAAATGTATGACGCTTTGAGTGCACTAATAGTCACCCATCTGCTAATTGAGGCGTAGCTCTTGAAAATGGCACTCAAGGTGCAGGTTTTTAGGGATCCAGTGAAAGGAGTTACATAATGCAAGCCCCATGTTAGTTGGGCCTGAAAGTGGGAGGCTCAAACATGGTTGTGCAACAATTGGGATAAAAACCCTCTTGTCCAGGGTGTGATATTGGGCATTTCTTTAAAAGAATAGTTATGATATGGCAACCATTTTCCCTGCAGACCGTGTAAACACCATCAGGTGCTCCATCAAGGCAAGCACTTCTTGAGCATCATGTTCATTGTTGAGCAATCTAGCCATGTTGCAGGTTTCTTGGTATAAGATATTTAGTTGTTGGGCAACATTGCATCAGCAGCAGGCATCAGTTGAGATGCCCGCATTTGAGCATTTTGTCAAGCATGATGTGTTCGTTAATCATTCTATGCTTGGAGTTTCAGCGGGTTGAGATGCGATGCCGGTGAGCCACGAGCGTCTTACCCATGGAGAGGGACAAAAACAAGGTTTGTTGTTTGAGGCACTCTGGTGATCTTTGATAAGTGAGTTGGAGAATGGAGCAGGAATCTTGTGCCATAAGGGATGAGATGGAGGAAATCATTGCAAGCATGTTTGCTAGTTAAGATAACAGTGAGGCATGCTACGTAGGGTAGATGTTTATGTTTAAATGCGTTGGTCACTTGTACATCTTGATCTTAGATACGTATCTGTTGTGTTGTTTTCATCATTGCTGCTATTTTGTATTCAGATTTGACGAGGATGTGCTTCACTTTCCTGCTTCTGCCAAAGCATTTTTTTGCTGTTTTGGTTGGGAGGGCTTGTGTGTGTTTGTAATTTTGTACCATTTCTTTCGGGATTGAGAAAGGTGTTTGATTAGGGATTTTTAATTCTTGAAACTTGATTTATATCTCCAATTTCAACGGGTACCAGATATTGCTATTCAAATGAATTGCTCAAGTTTTGCTGGTTCAACACTAATTTCTTTTCCCTGCTTTCTGCAATTCTTGGCAATTAGGGACTGGGAAGAGATTTAACTGTCTTTGATCTTTGTTATTGACGTCTATAGTACTCTCAAATTTCTAGTCTTCGGCCTTCTACTTCTGGGTTATTTGTTGTTGGTTTCTGCATGAGACGATGTCAATCTTACTGGCCTCTGCTTATTCTGAATCTTTGCAGGGATGGATTTTCATGAGCTGCTGGACATTCCACAAGGAGATCGTAGGAAGTACCATGATGATGTTACGGTTATGGTGGTATCTCTTGAGGGAAGAATTTGGAAGTCGTCCGGGAAATACCTATAGCAGACCTTGTTCCTTGCAACCTCTTCATGCATAGGCAAATAGACTGTTGTTTCAGTCCCCCCCTCCTACTAAAGTGCCTGCCAACAACTGTGAGAGTTGCAGAATAACCCTCATACAAGGGTTCATGGAATATTTTGTCTCCTGACAAAGCATCCGGTTATGGGGAAGAAATCCTACATTACAAGGGGCAAGGACTCAGAATCCAATGCTCAAGCAATAGGAAAAAGAAAAAAAGAAAAAATGGAAATTGTTTTCAGGAATAGGAAATTTTTGTAGTTGGGACTGATAAAATCTCCCTGAAGGATTTTTCTTTCAGTGGTTTTTTTCCTTGCAGATATGGAGGGTCTTTCCATTCATTTGTTCTTCATTTTGCTTTTATTTTAGAACTAGAAAGTAAGTAGTTGGTTGGGGTTTACAGAGCTTGAATCTGGCTTTGTCGAAGGCGAGAATCTGTAATTTTCAAGGTGGATTTCCACCCATTCGGTTTATAAAGAAATTATTCAATCGCAAATTACCTGTTCAGCTGGGTTTCATTGTGCTGTCGCAGTTTATGCTCACAACTTTTAATTGAAAACCAGAAGCAAAATCTTATCTTCATAATGTAGTTCTACGGGGCTTACAACTTGACTCTGAAGTTCTTAACATGGTTCATGTTAATGATTACAGTGTGTATTTATGCTGTGGCTACAACCGCATGACCTTTTGATAGCACCCATGATATCAGATCTTCTCGACTAGCAATGAAAAATCCTGTTTTTTCCTCACTTTCTGTGAAAGGTGCAGCAAGTTTCTCTACATGGGAAGCAAAGGCGGCGGATAAGCCTTGAGAAAACTTGTGAGTTCCAGTTCCAGTGTTGGCAGAAAAGACTTCTGGCAACGTCTCTTGGCGTTGGACGATTTTAGCAAGACTACTCATCCATTCTTCAAAAGCAGTGTGAGCTGCACCAACAGATAGTGACCGTACATTGAGCCGCCACTCCTGTGAGGTCTTGGTATGCAAACCGGGATACAAACCATAGATAATTCCCACATAGAGAAGCTCGTGAGCTCTTTCGTTAAGATTTTTACTTCGGCATATATCAATCAAACAATTACAGAAGGGTCTTCTATCTCTCTACTGCTGTATTGCTGAGTATGACCCTGAACTCTTCTTTTATGATGTCTAAGTTGGTGTTCTTTTCATCAAGCAGCTTCACAAAGGTAACCAACTTAGGGTTAGCTTGCTTCAAACAGGCCAGGACTTTGTTCATATCCTCACCTTGACAATATGATAAAATGGAGAGCAAGCACCCACACAATCTATCATCGGGTTTTACCCCTCCCTCTACTGAAGTCTCCAACACCCGAACTAAATCATCAATTTTCTTTGCTTTGCCCAAGCATTGAATCAAACAAGTTGCTCCCATGACATTGAGATCAATACCTACTTCAGACATTTCCTTGAACAAAGCCATTGCCTTCTCAACATTTCCTCCACTCCCATATATATTCAGCATTGCTGTGTAACTCCAACAATCAGGCTTACATTTTACTGATCCCTTCATCTCCTCAAACAGCTTCTCGGCCTCTTCCTCCAACCCTAGATCAGCACACATACTCAACAACGTATTATACAAAATGAAATCCATTGGCCAACTGTTTGATCTCATCCGTTCCCATAACTCCAATGCATCTCTAGCCCACCTAGCCTTACCATAAATCTTGATCAATGCTGTTAATGTCTTCTCATCCGGGGCAATCCCTGCATCCACCATCTCCTTGAACAAGCTCCTAGCCAAGGCCGGTTTCCCAGCCTTGCCCATTGCCTCCAACAATGTGTTGTATACAACCAAATTGGGTTGCACCCCAAGTGACTTCATTTCTTCCAAGACATACCTAATGCCATCATAATCCCCTGCCTCTCCAAACATCTTTCCCAACACAGCAAATGCAATAGGGTCGGGCTTCCAACCGCTCGCTCTGCCCCTCTCATACAAACTCATCACCTCCTCAACTTCACCCAATTTTGCATAAACATCCAAAATAGCAGAATAAGTGACCTCATCTGGCATCAATCCAGTCTTATACATCCTCTCAAACCACTCCACTGCCTTATCAAAAAGATTGCACCTTTTTGCACAAGTAATAATTGTAGAGTAAGTAATGTTATCAAGCTCAACGCCGTTTTCTATCATCTCAAACGCAAGGTCCTCAATATGCTGAAATTGTCTCCCAAACCTCAGAGACTTCATGGTCACATTGTAAAAGATTGTCTCTAAGGGAAACATATTCTGGGCCTTAACCCATTTAAAGAAAAAGAGTGTCTTTTGCCAGGGTCTCAAGCTATTCAACACCAAAAGTGCATTTTCTCTGGTGGGTGAGATGTGGGATTTCCGCAACAACAGCCAATAAAGACTCCTCAGAGGAACCACAATCATTTATTTTCTTGGCAAAAAACCTCAGGTCTTTTATCTGAGAATTATATGAATATGAAGAACGCTTGTGGCGTTGTAGAGAAAGAACAGTAGGCTTTGGTCTGGCGGGATTAACCCAAGTAGACTTCGGCTTGGACAGAAGTTTATGGGGTTGATTCGGTTGGTCAGAAATAATAATTGTAGATAAGGGCTTAAGTTGCTCGGATAAAGAAGGGTTCTTATGTTCTTGGAATTCCAATTCCAATTCTGCGGTATTTGTTGAAACTGAAATTTTCTTGGAAGAACTGCAAGAAATGGTGAACTGTTTCTTTGTGGGAAGTTTTTGTAGGGAAGTAAAATGAAGTGGGTGATGGTGTTTTGTGTCTGTGGCACCAAATGGTGTGCTATTACAGTGGAAGTCTAAAGCTATGGAGATTTTTGCAGCCATGGAGTGTGTGGAGGAATGGAGATGGGGGATTCAAATTCTTCGAGATTTGATTCTTGATGGAAATATCTATTCCGTTTGGAAATTCGGTTTGATATTTTGGGACCTTATCTGTTACAAGGATGTCCTAAAAGGAGAATTTTATATGTAACGGGCAGAAAATATTTGCAGGGACTAGAAAGGAGAAAGAAGATAGAAAGAGGACTAGATAGGTAAACTATTAGCCCGATAGAGACGTGAAAACTGAGAATGATGGGGGCAGATTCGGAAAACTAAATGAATGGGTTGTCAATCTATTCTACGTGTGATAAGTTGGTCATGAACCTTTTCTTGGTCATGCATAGTCGTATTTTAAGGTTCATTTTTTTTTTTAGAAAATATTTTTAAGGTTCTAAAAAGAATAAAGTGTGGAAAAATATTGAGATTGAGCATTGAGTTCATGCGCGCTTAAGCACACTAATGTGTGATAAAAGCGAGATCAGTGTGCGATAAAATATAATGCGTGACGAAGCGTGAAACCCAAACTTTGAGCATAAGTGTCGCTTAAGTATCGGTTAGACGAGCTTTTTAGAATATTATATTTCTAGAGAAAAATTACATTGGAGCTTCCCAATGTATGAAAACGTAACATTTTCCCTAATATATTCTTTTGGAACAAGTAGTAGTATATGTTTGTAGTACATAAAGAATGTATATGTCTATTTAACACTAGAACTGTGATTCTAACACCTCAAATAATAAACAGTATGCTAAAGGCCAACTCACTACCAACTAAAAAGACGAGAACTAGAGAAGATATTAATGTGAAGAAATTGATGGTTTCCTGTCCCACATGAACTTATAATGGGCTCATAAAATACTTTAGAAAGTTTAATAGAGATTCAAATGACATGTTATGTGAAGTTTAGAGACTTAGACTGCAATTTTCATTTGAAATTATTAAAAAGCCTTAAATTTAAACTATAGTAAGAAGTGAGGATGAGGCTTTGATTTTCCACCATTCATAGAAGATAATAAAAGAAAGAAGCAGCACCCATATAGCAATCCCATTCCCTTCAGTGCCTGCCTCATAACTTAGTCTAATATTGAAGTTGAAAGGAAAAGGCAGGCATTTACTAGCATTTTACACCTAAAAATGGCACTTAGAATGTGGGCTTCTTCAGCAGCCAATGCACTCAGAATCTCAACTGCTACTTCCTCAAGACCTGCCTTTTCCCTCTTCCGGTCCTTCTCGGCCGGTACGTATTCTATATAGCGATCTTTGCAATTCGATTGATTATACTCTTTTCGACTTCTTATTAATGAGTTTATATGATGTTTGTGTTCCAGTGGTTGAGGGGTTGAAATATGCTGATTCACATGAATGGGTGAAGCATGAAGGTTCCATCGCAACTATCGGCATTACCGATCATGCTCAGGTCTTTTTTTTTTCTGTTATTTTTATATGTGAATACGTTGTTTACAAAACTACACATTATGATGATTTGATGTTCGGTTCAAACATTAGTGATAAGTGACTCGCATCAGTATAATCTCTCTAGGAACTTGTGTAGTATTATTGGTTTTGTGTAAACCAAGATTAAGTGTTAGGGTGCTTTGCCCCGGACGCACTTGTACATTATAAACCACTAGTGATGAATCAACCTATAAGTTGAACCTTTATTGGATGTGTCGATTTTCAGGGCCATCTTGGAGAAGTTGTATTTGTGGAGCTCCCGGATGTTGGGAAGGCCGTCACAAAGGGAGCCGGATTTAGCTCCGTCGAAAGTGTCAAAGCCACGAGCGACGTGAATGCTCCGATCTCCGGGGAGATTGTTGAGGTTAACGCAAAGCTTGGTGAAACTCCTGGACTGGTATGCGATCGAGTTTGATTTCTTATGATATATATAATAATAATTGAATGACATTATTGTCTTTTTAACGTTTTAACTTTGGTTTTTGATGAAGATAAACTCAAGCCCATATGAAGACGGATGGATGATAAAGGTGAAGCCAAGTAACCCTTCAGACTTGGAAAGCTTAATGGGTGCAAAAGAGTACACAAAATTCTGTGAAGAAGAAGATGCTTCTCATTAATTAATATAATTTTTAATATGTTTCTTCTTTTTTTCATGTAAAATTGATTTCACAAACTTAATTTTAATTTTAAGCTTAACGAGTTATTGATATTGCTTTTCACCAATCACTTCACTCGTCAATTTAACTTGATATGTTTGCTTTTGTAATTTATTCGGTTCATTTCTCCCTTCAAAAAATCACAGATCAAAACATTCTTATACAATTACACGTGTCTCATGTTAACACGGTTGATTAAGCTAGCCAAAGTCGTGTATTGTCATGTTAAGCCGTGCTAAATGTAGAAGTGTAGTGTAGCGTTATTCTTTTACAAATTAACAAGCTTACTTTCCACATGTTACATTTTCAAATCTCTTTCCATGCAAAATACCAAACAAAATGCCCATGAATGGCACACTTAACATAGTTGAGTACTGTTCACATTGCACGAATCTAACAAAAACAGTCCCACAACATGTAGGGCTACTTTTGTTAGATTCATGACACATTAGGGTAAGACTCATTTTTAATGAGCATTATCTATCTTCTTAGAAAATTTCTAATATAGCTTAACAATATTAAACATAAAGAGAAAGGACAAGCGTGGAGATGTCAGAAAGGGCCTAGCCCAGGTCGCGAAAAGTAGAAGCAAACAGAGCTTGCTTTCAACTCAACGAGGTATATCCTTTGGGGTGTTTTTTCTCCTACTCAAATTCGCTTCAGCTTGAATGTCAACTCGATGTACTCCAGTTCAAGGTATTGGAGTTGAGTTCGCATAACCAGTTTCATATCACTCTCCATAAGCAAAAATTTCACAATCCGCATATTTAACAGCTCTCTTATTTGTACAACCATTTGTACACATAACTTACTTGTGAACCATACAACATGAATGTTTGATCAAATACATATAACTGATATTGAAAGGAGCTGTTGATTGGTTGACTTTGTTCAGTCCTCGATGCCGCAGAGTGCATTACTTTAACAGCCTTCAATGGATACCTTTGAAAAATTAACAGAAATGAATTAGTCAACTTCACAATTATCATATATTGGTCTGCAAATTCCCAATTGTCATGATATGTACATTTTGCAACAGTCTAGCATTCTGTTTGCACTATAGTAAAGACGAACTACTTGACAAGAGCAGACATAATTTAGCAGAAGGAAGAGTCAATGAAATACAAACCAAATTGAGAAGGACAAGAAAAAGCAACATGAACTCGCCTAAATGCTAGAGATTGTAGTTTCAGAAATCTTAAAGAAATCACTCTAATCCAACGCCAAGATCAATAATTGATAGAACTTCGAGACATGGAGAAGTTCCTTTTCATCCACTAAGGTTTCGCCCATGTTGTTCTTCTATTTTTATTTCAAAATAGAAATTGGTCAAATCGTTTCTATCAAATTATTTCTTGAGATCCACATGTACCACACAATTCTATACTAATCATTTCCATTTCTATTTTGGAATACAAATAAATGAGTAACTTGAGAGAAAATTCTATTAGCGTATCCAGCTCCCATTAAGAGACCGTTTGGCATCGTTTATAATTAGATTGGTTTATTATATATTTTGAATTTTGAATTTTTGGGACATGTGACTTAATTTGATTGGTTAAATTTTGTTGAAAAGTGAAAAGTTGTTACTTAATGTTATGGGTGTGTGAGGTGTCAATTGTAAAATTTGCCACGTGTCTGAAAAATTCAAAATTCAAAATGTATTATAATACAATCCATTTATAACGTATTCCAAGCGGTGCCTAAATTATTAAATTCTATGTAATGTGGGGATGAAATTAAATATGGTTGAAGACAATGGTGGGTCTCTTGAAATGTGTGATTCAAATTGGTTGACTTTATAAAGGGGAATTAGACACCCAATATATGTCAAAGATGAGTACCATAAACAGCTGTGCTCAATGTGCCAAAGGCAATTGTGACACATCCATTTAGCTAAATATGAATCAACATAATTCTATATAATCTGAAATGCGGACACTGAATAAGCAAATTACATTTGATTATCAGAAATCTGGCAATATCCGAACTTTCCATAAGAATCATCTATTAAAAATACAATCCACAAGAAATTCAATAATTATAAGAGGTACAAGTGTTGGCAGTCGGCAAATTACCCGTAAATATGGTTATCAATATCGGAGAATTGGGTT
>CAVNYN010271649.1:0-10777 GCA_963692815.1 Nyctanthes arbor-tristis | reverse complement strand
ATTTCATTGGCCAAGGAGGAGTTGCATCATATTTTATGCATCTTTGTCTAATTTACATATTGTATTATTGATTAAGCCATTATGATCAGGATTTACCTGTAACTGTCTAGAATATCCGGAATCCAGAAATATGTTGTTTTTTTTTTTTTTTTTTTCATATTGTATATCTGTTTATGTTTCAGTATGCATCTAAGAAGTATAGACGCACAGGGTGAACACGGACATGACACAACACGTGGCTTTCAGAAAAGTAGGACGGTCTCGGAATATTCTGATTTGAATTTGCAAATTTACTTGCTCAGCACATGCACAGAGAAAAATAAATAAATAAATAGATAAATAATAAAAGAAAAAGAAAAAAGAAACTCATAAATATTAATTCTTAATTTATGCTTTAAGTTTTCAGTAAAAGAACTGCATCTTTAGATTTTTGTTTTGCAGGTTCATTTTTGAATCAAAGTAGTACTGTGTCTTCTGTAATAATGGAACATTGGTCTAATTTATACATTACTGGAATTTGAAAGAGAAGAATCAGGAATCCATACAATAGACAGAAGGCAAATGGGTAAGAAAATCATGGCCCTCGATTCTAAAGGGAAAAGTTTAAGTCTTCGATATTCCTAGAGAGGGACCCAGAATTTTGCATAGGACCAAGATGGATTTAGAAGAAAAAAATAACTGGGAGTTGGAAGGGGGTGGAGCCCTCTTTTTGGGGGTTCGGGGGGCAACACCCCCGAAATTTTTTTTTTTTTTAATCATACAATAAATTATTGGAAATGAAATTACCCAAGAAATGTTAGGATACATACAAATTTTGAAAAAAAATTGATAGTCTCCTTTTTAAATTAACTTAAAACAAACCTAAAATATAACGATATTCCCCCAAATACAAAAATCACAAGCATTTATAATAACTTTAACCGTCATTTACTATCTAAACTCTGAAGGTTGAGCTGCTCGTAATTACTGATGTGGAACTTCAAAATCCATGTTGAAATTGAACTGCCATGTTGGGATTTTTTTTTCAGGGTCCTTCACGCCCGTCCCTTCATCTTCATCTGATTTTTCCTTCTTTTAAAGAAAAAAAATGTTTTGTTTTGTATTTTTTAAGATTGGTACCAACTGGACTTGGTTTAGGCCAAGGAAAGGTTAGATTTAATTTTGGCAGTAGGCTAGTTAAAGAATAAAAAAGAAAAAAATAGAAATTTGAGTTTGGGCTATTGGGGCTCAGATTTGGGTCCATGTTCCCTCTTGGTGGTTGGCTTTGTGGGAGATGATTGTATCGAGCTTGGGTTATGATGGTGTTCAAATTGGGTTTACTAACATGGTAAATAGTTATTATATTTATGGGTGATAATTGAAACAGTCAAAGAGGCAAATGATCTCCATATTTCCTCAACATAATATAATTTTCTTTGTAATTGCAAATATCTTAATCTAACTTCTTGGCTCCTGCACAAAAAGGGCAAAAATGGATCAAACAAGTAGCATGAATGCGCTGTGAACCTGGAGTAACTTACTTCCCATGAGCCGTTTCACCTGACAGCATTACAGCATCAGCACCTTCACGTACGGCTATTGCAATATCCGAAACTTTTGCCCTTGTAGGGGTTGGGTGATTAATCATACTCTCCAGCATGTTTGTAGCAACTATCACTGGTTTCTGCATGCTACGGCACCTTCTTATGATGTCTTCCTGTTAAGAGAGCAACATTAGGACTTCTTCCAATTCTTATGAACGAAGCATAATACAAATCAGTGAACTCTTTCTTAGTTTCTATGATAATTTACTAAAAGGAGAAGGTTTATGCCTAGAGCAAGCATGCTTAGTCCAGTAACCTGAAATTGTTATTCTTAGTTTCTTACACTGAATTAGGCGAATTAATATTGCTTTTTCCTTTCTCCTTTTCTCCCCTTGTTTGGGCAAGTACAGTAAAATCCACATTATTATAATAGTTATAACAGGAAATCCTCAGTAAACAAAGTAAAATATGCATGAAATGTGTGAGATGGAAAGTATTAAAATGATGGTTTAATGTACAAGTGAAGCACAAAACATGTTTTTTTCCCCTATGTTACATTGTGTAGTCACTTCTGTATAGGGATGGAAAAAAGGGGAAAAAAGGTCACCCTGATTTTTGGCCAAAAATAACTGGTGGAGTTGGGTTGAAGTGCTGGACGAGGTGCTAAAAAGGCAAATGTGAGAAGTCCCCTATAAGATTCACCTCAAAGTGTGGCAAATGAGTGGGTCCGAATTGGATGTTAGCAGGTTTAAAATGAGTCAGTGAAAAGACGGTTGAAATCATGTCCTATATTACCTTGCAGGTTAACATAATCCGAAATAGTCAAATATCAGGCAAAAGAACTGACAAAATAGATAAGAATAAGCTCATAAAATGAGATAGTGTATTTGACATTAAAAGATTACTGACAAGAAGATTCAGTTTATTATACGTCAGGAAGAACACCGCACATCCACAAGTCAAGACTTTATGTAGCTAGTTTAGTGCTGAGAGCGGCACTAGACCACACATGATCCAGCTGTGCACGAAAGCCAAATACAGCCAGCTTGAAGAACTGATGATGAAGTTTAAAGTTTAAACCATCCATACACATCCGACATGTTATCATGCACCTAATTTTGAACTCAACATATTCAACCAATCAACCTGCACCTTAAATCACCACAACATACCACTATTTGGCAGGCAGATTCAAATAAGTTCATGGTTACTGATTGGATTTGTCCACCTTACTCCACATGTTTTATTCTGGAACTTTTTAAGCGAAAGTATTGCTATATATGCTCCAAAGACATCAGTATCACCACCAGGAAAAAAGTAAGATATATAAACCAAATAATTTCTGTTTTCCAGAATATCTTACGAGTGAATGCTTCTATTTTTAACATTGCAAACAAGAAATACAAGTAATTAAGGTTACTATTTTGCATCACACGCATGCAAAATGCCAACTCCTCAAATTCTGAAATTGGCACCATTTATTTGTACATCTCCATGATCAGCTCTTATGCACATAAAAAATATTTGCCATCATTTACTACCTATTACATATAGATATTTTCATCATAGTGAACAAAATACTCTCTGCATTATACAGAGACATGAAATACGATTTGACATCAGTAAATGAAAGATAAAGATCGAATGCCATCGACGCTCTTCCGATCTTGGAAAATAATGTGGTAGCTATACAGGAAAAGTATAGGGAACTCTACTGTCAGTAATAATGCCGACAATATTTGTCAGGCGAAATGCCATGGATATTAAAAAGCTAACAGTGGTTTGTGAAACATTATGCTTTGAAAATGATTAATTGCCAGTTTTCTAAGTTCATCAAAGAACTTCAGATTACCGTGTTTGAAGTTCTTATTAGAAACGGTCAAGATTAAAATTAAAACTAGTGCTCTGGAAAAGATAAAATGTACAAATATAGTCATAATCTATAAAGTTAGTGGATCACTTATCAATAGAAAATGTTCCTCTCATCACCAACACCCAAATCCCCACTCCTAACCCTTATGAAATCAGAACCCGAGGAACCTCAAGCTCTCACTAGAAGAGGAACCAAATCTAAGATTTTTTCCCTCCAATAAACTGAAACAAAAATGTACTTTGATCTGGTTTTATTTGTCTCCCTAAGTATATCAGATTCCAATGAACATAAAGAATGAAAATGCGACAAATATTTTTGTTCAGTTGAACAGGGAAGCAACGAGCATGACATAACCAAGGAACTGATGTCATTACTAGTAAATTTTCAACTTGATAAAAACAGATAATAAGAATAACAGGTGACCGCTATCAAATACCTGCAGTAGAGGGACGTCCTCAATCGGAAGTTCAGCTCCAAGGTCACCCCGGGCTACCATTGCCTACCATAAGTTATCAGAAAAGTTAAGTAGATATCTTATTATAAAAGCTACTTCTACCGTTAATAGTAGTATATAATTTTCAGTGACATTGACTGCCTAAAATGGAATAGTTCAGCCAGCTGCAAGTACTGAAACTTGATCTAATGGAAGTTTCTGTTTAAAGACTCTGTATTTGCATGAAATAATTTCTGAGTTGGTTATCACTTCTTAACCATTTAGAGAAACAATCAAAGCGTATTACTGAATCTCAAAACTTGAAAATCCCATCTATTATACATCACGGGAAAAAGGATGCATTAAGCTTAGTTTAACTGGTGCCGCATGACTTTTCGGGGGGGGGGGTGGGAATCTGCCGCATGAAAATTGATCAACCATCAAGTCTTAAACTCGACAAAAAGCAATGGCAAAAATTTGGCAGTTATTCCATGCTTTCCAACTTATATGTTCTGTTGAGGAGTAGACTCTAATCATCACTAAACGAGTTGGGAATGATTGCACAAACAAATGGTTAAGCAAAAGTAAAAGGTAATGCACTATTTCATCTTCATGATTCTGAAAGAAGATCAAGAAGTGGATTGAGGCAAAATCCGGACTATCATGTAAGTGGTAAGTAAAGGTGACCAACCCATTCTAGATTGTTACAACTTTTCAAAATCTATTCTTCGCCTGTTTTACCATATTTCTTCTTACTGCAGTCAGTTAATTAAGGATATACTTCAAATGTACACAGCATAGCACACAACAATTATGGGTACATTTCTTGGTACTTCAACGGTAAAGAGACCGAAAGACCAAAAATAATTAAAATGAAATATAAAAGAAGATCCACTACAAACTATAGTTTAATCATGCCAAAAGAGGGCCAAAAAATAAAAAAAATAAAAAGATTGATTACATAGTATAGTTTACTCATTCCAACTTGATCAACAATTCTAAAGTAATAAAATCCAACCACTTATAGGAATTAACTAACCCCATCTGATGCAGATATGATAGAGTGGAGATTTGGTATAGAGTCTGCACTTTCAATCTTAACAATCACATGAATATCTGCATTATAGCCTGCAGAAAGATACCTCTAAAGCCAGGTAGGAAAATTGGACAAAGAAACAGTTAAAATGAAATATATTCCAACACCAGATGAAAAGGGAAGTTCTTACTCTTGAGGTAATGTTTCAATTCATAGACCACTTGAGCATCCTTAACAAAAGAAACAGCATAGAAATCAACCCCATTCTCCACACCAAATCTAATATCCTCCCAGTCTTTGTCTGAGATGATACAAGGGGCACAGAATGATGATTCATCCCATTCAATCATTTAAAAAAAAAAAAAAAAAATGGGGATATAAGACTAATGGCAGAATAGCTAGAGAAACCACCAAACCTGTTATTGAAGGTAGCGTTGCGCTCTTCCCACGCACATTTAAATGCCGTCTTGATTTTAACTCTCCACCATCAATTACCTCACATGTCACTAAATCCTTGGTCTTTGATTTCACATCTAATGACATCATTCCACCTGCAACACCGGGATAATCCATGTCTTGATAAAAGTTCCAAAATCAAACAGAGACATGCATATCAGGAAATCTGCTTGCAAGCTGGAAAACAAATCATGCATTGCATTTCACTTATAATTAGCATGCTACAGTGACTTGAAAACAGTTTCTATAGATCCGAATATCATTCCATTTACACAATTTTAGTAGCTCAAAATGAGTCTTGAAATTTGACATTTTTCAATGCATTCATGACTACATATGAGTGTTATATGAGACAGCAAAAAATCTGTCAATTTGCTCACATGGTGAACAAGGGGGTTCAACTAGCCTCCTTAATGGAAGATTTTACTTACCATCAACCAACCTCCACATCATTTGCAAAGTCATCATAATTGACACTAACAGTGTCTTCTGTGCTGACGCCTCTTTTGATGGTAAAAGAGAACTCTTGTCCCTTCTTGAGCAGAATTGGCTGCACGACATCTCCACTTCTAACTTCAGGCCCCTGCAAGGAGCTAATCAGGATAATTAAAAATCCCTTCTCAGACCACCAAATATGGCCCTACGATTTTATTCCTCTGATGCTGACTTCAACAAAGTGTCTCTACGTAATCGAGTGATACAATTCTAGTTATAAAAGTCAAATGTGGCCTAAAGCCTACTTCAGCTCTACAATTTCATACTTCTAATCCATTCATCAACAAAATGTTTTCAGAAAGTTGTGTAATATCAGACAATTTATCAGAGCCTAAGGACCCCCTAAAGAAAATAGGCATGAGGAAAGAGGATAAACCAGTTATCAGTACATAAAGATCATATATACATTATTAGTAGACAATGGAAGCCCTTTATTTTGTATGGAAGAGAGATGTCTTTGTTCTTCAGTTGGCATAATTCCTTGGAGTAACAAATATTCAATTCCAGCCCTGCAATATCATATACGCAGTTGATTGGTACTAAGCATGCAAAAGTCAGGAATTTTGATTTCTCCTTATTGGAGGAAGACATTTGAACATGTTATTTGCACAATTCAATTGTATCACTTCTCAATTTCAGAAGTCTTATAATAGTACGCCCATCGTCAATGTACAAATGACACAGTATCATATAGCAACGAAATAAATGCTTTGTAAATAAAAGCTACATAATTATTAAAACAAAAATAAAGTGGTATCATGATGAATCATAGATGTATTGAAAAATGATTGACACAAAACATTTTTAACATAACTAATGCATTAAAAAACAGAACCATTACATCAATTTTTGAATTAGAAACAAAATGCATATTGACCATACTAGTTGGATTATTTAAACCTGACTAAAGAGCCAAATATGCATGCGGGTATGTTCACAATCATCTGCAAAATCAGAAAAATATTTCCAGAAGTGAAATAATTCCAGAAGTGAACTTCTACATAGACTTCAAGATGAAGCATACCTTCGTGTCCAACATTATGGCCACAACCTTCTCATCGAACTGAGCATTATATTCTTTGACCAGATCAATTGTTTTCTGGTGAGAAGCATGGTCCCCATGAGACATATTTAAACATGCCACATTCATTCCAGCTTCAGCCAGTTTCCATATCATTTCACGTGAGCTGGTAGAAGGGCCAATAGTACACACTATCTTTGTTTTTCTTTGAGCATTCAAATTAACCTGTGCTGGTTCCTGGCCAAAATCACTAGGATGAAACTCAAAAAGCTTTTAATCATCTTTTCAATATGCATCTATAGCAAGATAGACATGTACATTTGTATAAGAAACTGTTACAAAGAAATCGTATTAAGAACCACCCATCAGTCAGCCAAAACATATTTACCTATACACTTCAAAGCTTTTCTTGATGCATCAAGGTTAGGTTAAACGCAGACCAGATTTCTCCACATGGAAACCATTTTCAACATATGTCCTTGTAACAACAAATTTCGTGTATTAAAGTAAATAATACAGAAATTGTTATAAATCAACACTTTAATAACATGAAGTGGATTGACGCTCTTGTCACTGCTAGGTTGCAAATTCTCTGATTGGCGATTCCAGCTTTGAAGACTTAAAGCTTGGACTTGATGTAGAGAAGACTTGATCTCTTGGCTTGATCTCTTGTTTTGGACTTGAAGACTTGATTTCAACTTGAAGAAGATGAAGAACTTCGAAGACTTTGGCTTCTGATTCCTCTTCTTGACTTCTGCTTCCGGCTTTTCTTCTTTCCGGACTTTGTTTTATAGTTTTGGAACTTAGAAGATTTTAGAGAATTTCTCTTTGTTTTTTTATCTTCTCCCCCTTCAAAATGAATGAATGAGGGTATTTATAGACCTTTAGAAAAGTCTGATGGGCTTTAGAGTAGGCTCTTAAACAGAATGGGCCCTTAATCATTAAGTGGGTTCTTGCAAGACTTAGCTATTTCATTTAAGACTTAATTGGATTAATAAAATTAATCCGGCCCAATTGATTTAATTAATAAAAATTTTGATGTCTACAGATGCCCCTCAAGATTTATCAATTTATCATAAAATAAATGGATAAATCTTGATTTTTTTAAAAATTTAATGTGGATTTACTTTGCATTTTATTTTTATGATTTTATTATCATTGTATATATATTTAATCAAAAGACGTCCAGTTGAAACTTTGTCTTTGAATGAAATTGAAACTTTGACTTTAGTTGTTGATTTTTGTTCAATCCTTTTCACCGTACACTTTTTGTTTTTGCTTTTTTTTTTTTTTTTTTTATTTTAGAGTTTTATTTGTATGTGGATTGTTTAACTATCAAGAATTTAACTTGAAATTAGATACACCTTACAAGAGTTCTATTACAGTTAAACAACTCACACTTCTTATAAATATAAGAGAACTTTATGATAATCACTTTGAGCAAGTTTTCAAGTCAATTTCAGATCTTAAACTACTTTTATTTTTTTTTGTTTAGAAGAAGAACAGAGAAATTTAGTTGATTCTTGTGCTTTTTCTTAGAACCGGGTTTGAGTTATTCGATTGATTTTTTGGTAGTATTAAATCTTCTCTCTCTTTTTTGTTATTTATTTGTTTCACGTTTGTTTATTCACCAATCTAAATATCCTTGGATTAAGACATGCGAGCCATTATTATTGTTTCTCCTTTTTTTTTTGTTTTAAAACATTAAATAAGCATCCAACTTCTGCACGGAATTAACCTCTCGGGTGAACGATGCCTTCCCGTGTTCCAATCAATTTCACGTGTAGTTTTTTTCTTTTTTTGGCACATTGATAAGACTTAGAGATTTGAAGTCCAGGATATGTTTAAAATTTTGGAAGATTCATATTTCTAGAGAGATACCATTTTTGAAGAATTGGAAGATTGGGGTTTAAAATACTTTTACCTTGGTATTTATGAAACACCCATAATTTCAGCAATGAAAGATTTTTTTGAAGACATCAAACTTGGAATTCGGAATACGTTTAATTTGGTATTCATGAATGTCCATTAGTTTCCTGAAGACGACAATTTTTGAAGATTTGGAAAATATGAAATCCTGAGTACAAATATTTTTAGTATTCACGGAAGTTCACTTGATTTTCAAGGGTGAAGAATTTGAAGGCAAAAAGGTTGGGATCCGGAATACACTTTACTTTGTATTCATGGAAACCCACAATAAAGAACTTGAAGGCCTTTAAAAATTTTGGAATCTGGAATACACTTAATCTTGTATTCATGGAAATTCACTTGGTTTTCAAAACATAAATTAATGAAATTGAATTTTAACTTTTTTTTTACACGGCAGATGGTTTGTGAGAATGGAATTTTTTTTTTTTTTTTTTTGATAAATAAACTAATTTTACTTTTGGGGTAAAATTAGGATATTAAGTTGACCTTATATATTTATTGATGCTGTCTTTAGGAAATTAGGATGATGCCGTCTTTAGGATATTTACTTTAATTGACCTTGATTGTTCCCAATTAAGTAGTTTAGACGAAATAGGCACCTTGATTTTATACTTTTACCTTAGTATTTTGACCAGGTCTATTACTTGATATGCTTTGACGTCATCCTTTATATTTATTCCCAATATTTCGAAAGTCAGATAAGAAAGTTGGAGTTTGTATTTTTTTTTTATATTTTTTTTATTTATTATTATTATTTTTATTTTTTTATTTTTTTATTTTTTTTATTTTTTGGTCTTTTAGTTTTGTAGACTTACGTTTTACTTTTTTTTCTTCTTTTTTTTGGATAGTTAATTTGATGGCTTCAATATTGTATTTAATTAACTAATTAAATTTTTTTTGTTCTTTTTTTTCAGATATGGCCAAAACAAATTTCAAAGGAAAAGATGTTTCAGACTCACTTGATATCACAGAGATTGCTGACACAGGCAATGCCATCAATTTTCATAATACTTTGGTGAGATATCACAGTCAAACCAATGTCACCGGCCCGTTGAAGATTGCTGTTCAAGCGTCGATGACATGTCCTACTGTTAAGACAATCCCTCCGGCGAACATGTACACGAAAGTTCTTACTTTAGCTCAAAAGCATACGACTGGCCCCAGACATCATCCTTCTTTGAATTTTCCTTTTCATCATATTGACATTGCAACATGCATTCCACACGCAGTTCTAGCTGAGAGAATTTCTCAAAAGCTTGTGAAATGGGGAAGTACAATTGAATTATGCGGCGAAATTTCTTATCTTCCGAAGTTTTGGGAATGGTCTATCTGGACGTGTGATCTTCTCTACAAGAAGAAATTTACTGGGCTAGCTCACGCTGTCCGTCAAGCTGCAAAAGAATATTCTCGGCCCGACGCTGCTTTTAGAGCACTTTGTGAATTAGACCTTTAGAAAAGTCTGATGGGCTTTAGAGTGGGCTCTTAAACAGAATGGGCCCTTAATCATTAAGTGGGTTCTTGCAAGACTTAGCTATTTCATTTAAGACTTAATTGGATTAATAAAATTAATCCAGCCCAATTGATTTAATTAATAAAAATTTTGATGCCTACAGTCCTGCGATAATCAGGATACCATGTCCCAAAAGCCTACTTTATTTACCATAACATCCATTAATTACCAGATTATCTATGACCATGCATTGTTGCCCTAAATTCAACGTGTGAAACAAAAGTTCAAATTTTTATCAAACTTTAAATCAAAATCCATAAAATAATTTCTAGAGATCCCATCTAAAATTTCATATTAATAGGCTAATAGCTAGGGGTGGGCGTCGGCCGGGCCGGGTCGGGTCGGGTTTGGGCCCAACCCGAACCTGACCCGACAAATTTCGGGTTTCAGATTCAGAAACCGAGCCGACCCGGTTTGGTGAGTCAACCCGACTCGACCCGAGTTGACTCGGATTGAGTCGGGTTGACTCGGTTCACGGGTTGGGCCAGTCATATACCGGCC
>CAVNYN010271647.1:0-12161 GCA_963692815.1 Nyctanthes arbor-tristis | reverse complement strand
TTAAGAATAAACCATTTTGTTTCAAAAATATTTACTACACAAGAATTGTTAAACATAAGTGTCTTTGGAATGGAACAAATACCATTGGGGTACATAGAACTAACAAAGAACTTCAAAACTTCTTCATTCATTGTAAGTCCCTGTTTGAAGTGTACTTGTAGACTACAAGATACAGAAGCACAAAAGGATAATCCTCAATAATTTCTAAAAAGGACAAAGACAACTAGATTGGAAACTAATTTCTAGTTTAGATAAATGACATCACTTTACCCTAATTATCATATATAGTTTAAATATACACAAACATGATTAAAAACACATCCTTGTCCAAAAACCAGGAAAACGATGCAATTTTATTTACTATATACATAGGAACACATCAAGCACTGTTTACATTTGCACTGTCATTGGTGGTACTCTTTAGGGTATTAGCAATAGAGGTCCACAACTTTTACATGCATTAACACTTTCATCCTCAACCTTTAAGTTAGGGCAAATAAGTCCCCATCTTTTGCAAAATTTTCACTTTCATCCAAATTCATATAGTTAATTAATAAAATATTAGGGTCCATTTGATAACCATTTAAAGAAAATCTTATTACAATTGAAATTAAATTTGAAGTTTACGTCATATGAGAATGTATAAAAATTGACACATTTGCACATAAAAGTGACATATGTATAATGATCAAATTTTAAATTAAGTTAACTATACGGAACTATCCCAAAAGGTTAATATATCAGGTGGAGTATCTCATTTCTTTATAAAACCATCACTTTTCCATGTCTAATTGATGTGTAATTCGCATTTTTTTCTCAACAATCTCCCTTTTTGAACGAAGAAACACACAATCTTGACCCCCATTCAATTAATAGTCTATCCATCTTACTTCGCATTTTCAAGGCTCAAATCATTCACTGCGTGTATTACCCGCCTTATGTGGATACAACCGTCTTTTTCCAAGGCCCAATCCACTAAATCTATAATCGCCTTCCGTGGACATAACAACCTTGAGAGCTGCCAATGAATTTTTTCTGACTATCACATTGCAACTTTGAGGCCCACCTCCTCTATTCGTCAACGTCTGGGAGCTCTTACACGTACCGATATGGTTAAGTCTGAGTTTAACTCTGATACCATTATAAGGAACTAGGGTTCTATCCTAAAAGGTTAATATGTAAAGTAGAGTAGCTCAATTCCTGATAAACACATCACTTTTCCCATGTCTAATTGATGTGTGATTCGTTCACAATTTTTTCCTAACTAAACACATGTGTAATGATCAAATTTTAAAGGGTTAGTTTCACACTTTGTCCCCTACACGACGCTCTTCCGATCTACCTAGGTCCCCAAACTTTTAATAACTTGTACAATATGTCCTTCTTAACGGTTTCCGTCAATTTTTCCATTAAATCCCTAGCCAAACTACCATTTTATTCTTCATATTTTTAAATTAAAAAATAAAAAATTTGAAAACAAATATATATAACTTAAAGAAAAAAGAAAGAAAATGGGAGGACCCCTACAGATCGGATGGCAAAATCTCTGCCATAAATGGCAGCTCATGAAGGAATCTCTCCCCTTTTTCTGCCATTTTTGGTGCGATTTTGTTGCTATTTGCTACAAATAGTAGCAAAGTGCTGCTGTTTTCGGCAGTTAAAAGGAGGGGAGACTCCCCTTTGTGCTATCATTTCCGGCAGCGATTTTGTGTGATTAAATGACAAAGGAGTTAACTGAGGAATGGATGTAAATTGTCAAAAAGAGTGCTAATTAATCAAACATTGGGGACCTTGCTGGTTGAAAAAAAAAAAGCCAGAAATCCAAATGATACTAACTGTAGAGGTTAGGGACGACGAAATATGAAATTAACCCTTTTCTTTTTTTACAGGGAAATTTGGGTTATTTTTATTCATTGCAAGATATATATATATATATATATATATTTATTTATGATCAGGGATAGATCTATTAATGGCTTGGATATCCGTCTTTTTCAAAATTTTCCCCCTTTTTTTGTTGGGGGAGGGTTCACTTGAAACTTCCTGCAAAAAAATGGTGGTATTTTGTAGGACACCCATACTTGGTCAAGCTCCTTAGCCGAAGCTTGATCAATTTTTTTAGCAGAACTGAACTTTTCTCTTGTTAAGTAATATAATTTTGAAACACATAAATTTTAATTATGTAAAGTTTATTAAAATAAATAAGCATTACTTTCCATCAGAAAAATAAATAAGTAAAAAATTACTTGACAATTTTTACTCCCTCTGTTACGGTAGATATTCTCAATTCTTATTTGTTATTATCTATTTTATGATGTATCTAGGTGAATGGAGATTCTTTTATCTTTTGCGCTATAATATCTATTTGTTTCTGTTTGCTATTAATAGATAAATAGTAATTAAAATTATTGTATATGCTTGTGATTTGTGTATTTGAGAGAATATTATCATATTTCAGATTTAGTTTTATAAGTTAATTTACAAAGGAGATTATGTCAAACTTTTTTTTTTAAATTTTTATGTATTCTAACATTTTTAGTACAATTTTATTTTCAAAAATGTATACTATAAAAAAAATTTCAGGGGCGCTGCCCCCCGAAGCCTCGAGAAGGGGGCGGAGTCGTCTTCCAATCTCTGGTTGTTTTTCCTCTAAATTCAACTTGGTCTTATCTAAAATCTTGAGTCCGTCTCTGATTTATATCCTAATAATTCTATTATTTCGAAAAAATATGAAGGCTCTATTGAAAGACTTTAATCACCTCGTGCCAATGGTGGGGAAGTCTCCGCGAGCAGCCGAACCCCACTTTCGAATAAAAATAAAGATAAATGAGTCGCCCCTCTTTTGAAAAACGTGTATACATAAGACGTAACTGACGTTAGCATGCTGAGTCAAGTTTTCAATCGAAAGATTTGCCAAGACCAATCATAGTTGGTCGGGAATTAAATAATTATTAACAATATGTCAATTTGCAGACTAGTCATTGCCAATTTAATCATACATTCCAACAGACACTCGAGTAATTGGAACATATATAAAATAATAACATATTCAATGCACCCATCAAAAATCTTTCCACGTCCCTAATAACAAGTAACAATAATTCTCATGCGGGGGACCACAACTTGAATACAGACTCACAATAGAAATATCTAGTACAGTGCTTTTAAGGAACTCAGTCCTAGAGTCTTTATAGAGTCCAAGAGCCAATGAGTTATTTACACCTCATTTGGGTGCAAACACCTCATTAGTTCCTGGGCTCTATAAAGAACCCAGGGCTGAGTTTCTTAAAAAATTTCATCTTTAGTAATCTACAAACACAGTTTTAATGTTGATCATGTTAGCAGGCACTATACAGCCACTTAGCGTGCCATATGTATATCTTTACCATCTTCAAATCATAACAACGATTGATGGTATGCTATATTATCTGCCTAGTGTCATAAGGCACCAAACGTCTATTGTAATCTTGTCTCACTTTAAACGTATCAAATATCAACGCAAGGGCATAGCTAAGGAGGAGCTCAACTATGTTTGGGCTGCCCCATACTGGTTCTGGCTCAAATCAATTTTTGTTTTATAAGTTCTTGTAAACTTTTTTTCCATATATAAACTAAGAGTCTCATTCTTGCACCATACAGTCATGTGACGTATATCGGGACATGTCACATGTGAAATCACGATCACGTAATATACATATAGTACTATAAGGTACCATATATATGATACTAGATCAATTTTATATAAATTAGTGTTAATTTATATTTGAGCACATCTCAATGTCAAGTGCTGTTAGCTAAGGGGGCCTACTGGGCCTAGGCCCTTGGCCCAAAATATTTTTCTTTTCTACATGTAAATTTGTTTTTGAATTTAAAAATTATATAAATCGTTTAGTCGTGCATTTTAAGCTCAGACCTACAATATCGGCTGACTACTGCATCCACCACCCCTGAGTCAATGGAATGGTGTGGAAGCTTATTTCCCATAATTTACCAATATCTTTGATTATTGGGAGCCCACTAAGATATTTTTGTACACGTTCCTAACAATATTTCAAAATTAATCAATTGTGTCATATATACAATATATTATATTATATCCAAAATGAAATTCTTTAAATTATATGTTATCACCTTCGTTTTTAAAATAAATGGACAAAGTTATACTAGTCTTAGAATTGACCATTATTTGACAATTGTCATTACATTATCTTAATTAGTGCTAACTAATTATTCCAGGTCACTACATAAACAACTTTCCTGCAATATATTTAATTCTCGTTTAGTGAATTTTGTATATAAACACTGCGTAGCAGTCAATTTGACATAACTGTTATTACATTGTCTTAATTATTGCTTACTAATTGTTCAAGGTCACTACATAAACAACTCCCGTGCAATGTATTTAATTCTCATTCAGTGAATTTTTTATATAAACACGGCATAGCAGTCAATAATGAATATCATCTAGTTAGCTTTTCTTAATTTATAGACGAAGTTGATTCCCGTATGATCTAGTCAAAGCTACTTTATATCAATTAGAGTTCCATTCAAAAACTTCTCAAAAGTTTTGTTAAAAAATGTCCCACCTATATAGCATGTATAGGTACATGTCATGCAAATTTGAAAAACACATGAGTTAGATTTGAAATATACGCACATGAGTGGGAGGTTTTTTTAAACAAAACTTTCAAGAAGTTATTGAAAATTTTGCATTTGAATTACTAGAAGATATAAAAGAACAAGAACCACTTAAAAAAAATTTTCTATTGGCAGACGATCTCTTCTAGCATTAGTACACCAAAATTTTCATGTTGGATCTGACGTACCAAATATGCCATATATGCATGCAGAGAACTGAATTAAAATTTGATCAGTGTTTAGTACACAATATTGATGCATATATTAATAGAGCAACCCATTTAAATTTGCTCTTCTAATATTCCTGGAAATTAAACACTGATTTTATATGTTAAGGTTTGGTCTCTTGATAGTTTTCTAAAGAATCCAAACCGTGTATGGGAAATTGTCTGATTAATTCATTTGGGAAGCTAGACAACCATGACAAAAATGCGGAGGAAATTTTTATATATGAAGTTCAGTTGAATACGATTCCATATACTAAACCGCATTGATCTCTTCCAAAATCGAGCAAGAAATTTTGATATGGAGACATTAGTTTTCTTTATTAGAGATACGTGTGATGTATAAAACATTTTCTTACTACTAATTTTTTCCCCCTGAAAAGAGCTGATTAACTTTCATTAACAGAAATATCGTCCCGTACATCAAGGAGTAAAAAATGTTGTAACCATATGAAATATAAGGATTATGAAACGAATGAGCACGACGCGCCAACTCATAAGCAACGGCGTTAGCTTCCCTTATGACATGTTCGACGTGTGCTCTTCCGATCTACCTTGATTCAAGAGTAATTTACAGTCCCTCACCATTAAGCCGAATTCCGAGTAGTCAGCAATATCTTCTTTCGACAGAGCATCCGTACTCGCCTTAGCATCCACTTCAAAAATGATGTTTGAGTAGCCTACCTCCTTTAGCCATCTCAGAGCCTCTCTCAACCCCAAAAATTTCAGCTTCTTTAGGTGTTAAGTAAGGCATAAAAATTTGCGTCCTCCTACAAATAAATTAGCCTTCTTCATTTCTTAGGATCATTCCTACTCCTGTTGCATTATTATCCACAAAAACCGCTGCATCAACGTTACACTTTATGAATCCAGCATCCGGCTTCCTCCACCATAATTTTTTATTCCTGACAGCTTGCGAAGGTGGTTGGAAATTGCCACTCCGTAATTTTTTATTCCTTTGTTTCCAAATTGCCCATGGAATGGCACATCTCCTCGGCCTCCTTGATTGCATTGTTTTCAAGGGCAGAAAAGAGCCGAGTTTTGAAGGAGATTTCATTCCACGTTCCTGGCGTTAATCCCCATCTTCTCCAACATTGGCGTGCATTTGAGCATAGCACCAATACATGTGAGATAGACTCCTCCATTTCCTCGCATATAACGCATTCAGGTTGGACTTGTACACCACGGTCCATCAAATTTCCTCTCGTGGGTAAACATTCACGACATACCCTCCAGGCAAAGTTTTTGAATTTAGGGGGTATGTGCAATCTCCAAAGTTTCTGCCACGGCCCTTGTTCTTGCAGTGACACAAAATCCTCTCTATCTTCCATCACCACCCTATAACCCGATTTTACTTGGTAAACTCCATTGGCACCATAGTGCCAAATCATTTTATCCGGCTGAATATTCAAGCTCAAAGGGATACTTCGAATTTGCTTGCATCATTCTCTGTAAACAATGCATCAATAAGCTCAGTATCCCATTCTCTCAATCCCGGTTTCAAGAGAGTCCTCTCCATCTCTGGGTCTTGGGCCGTTGCCAGTAGAAACTGGTCATTATTCTTTATCCATGGATCACCCCAAACATTGATGCTACAACCGTCTCCCACTCTCCGTCTACTGCCTTTTTGTAATAACTCACGCGAACTCCATATGCTTCTCAAGGTATTGCTCGGATTGTGACCAAGTCGGGAAGTAAGAAATTCACCCCTAGGATAGTAACAGGCTTTTAGTACTTTGCTTACCAGGGCATCTGGATCGGTAATCAATTTCCACGCTTGCTTCCCAAGCATTGCCAAATTGAAAGCATGCAAGCTTCGAAAACCCATCCCACCGACTTCTTGTCTAGCACATAACCTCTCCCAACGCGGCCAATTGAGTCCCCTGTGGTTTTCAGCTCTCCTCTCCCACCAAAATGAATTCATAAGCCTTTGGATTTCCTCACACAAAGTGCTGGGCAGCAGAAAAACTGACATACAATATGTGGGAATAGATTGAGCAACGGTTTCGATCAAAATTGTTCTTCCATGCTTTGACAATAATCTTCCTTGCCATCCCTGTACTTTTTGCCAAATTTTATCGCCTAGAACATTAAAAATTTCCTTCTTCTTCCTTCCCACCAATGATGGTAATCCAAGCTACCTTCCTGTATTAAGGGGTGCCCAAACTTCGAGTCTCTCTGCTATTCTTTCTTTTACACTGTCATTCACATTGGTGCTGAATGAGATTCCTGACTTATCAAAGTTTATAGCTTGTCCAGTAGCGGCCTCATAAAGATTTAGTATACGCTTCATATTGGTGCTCTCCTCTTCAGTAGCTCGAAAAAAGAAGAGACAATCATCTGCAAACATCAAGTGTGAAATGCTTGGTGCATTACGGGCCACCTTACATCCATGCAATTCCCTCCTCTCTTCCGCCTTATTGATTAGTGAAGACAAAGCCTCAGCATACAAAATAAATAAGTAGGGTGATAATAGGATCCCCCTGCCTCAATCCTCGACAAGGATGGATTGGCCCCACAACTCTGTCATTACTTAGGACTAAATAATTGAATGTAGTCACACATGACATCAAGAGTTCAACCCAGTTCAGCGAGAATCCCAGTTTAATCATCATCTTGCGTATATGATGTCCACTTTTAAAGCAACGTCACCCTTCTTTCCTTTAAGCTTCCACTTCATACAATGAAGCACTTCATAGGCAATAACAACGTTGTCACTGATAGCTTTTCCTGGAACAAAAGCTGACTGACAATTTGATATTACATGGGGTAGTACCCTCCTCAACCTACTGGCCAGTACTTTAGCAACTATCTTATAAAAAACATTGCACAATGATATAGGTCTAAACTCTTTCATGCTGATTGGGTTCTGCACCTTTGGAATAAGCACAATCATGGTATTATTTAGATAAGAGGGAAGAGCCTTACTATTCATTCACTGAGTGCAATTCTGGACAATCTGCTTTCCAATTATAGACCAAGCCTTTTGGTAGAACATAGCATTGAGGCCGTCCGGTCCCGGTGATTTGTCCTGGTCGCATTATAGTTTTGGTAGAACATAGCATTGAGGCCGTCCGGTCCCGGTGATTTGTCCTGGTGCATTTGTTTTATTGCCTTCTCAAATTCTTCCGGTTTGAACGGCATCGTAAGCATGTTGTTCTGATCTTTACTTATACGGCTGGTAACATGCTCAAGGATATCATCTGGCCTGTCCTCAACCTCATTGTAAAGACTGTCAAAATACTCTTTCGCCACCGAGCAAATTTTATCAAGATCTTCATGAATATTTCCGGCTTCATCTTGCAAATTCTGAATATAGTTCTTCTTCTTGTGGGTCGAGGCAGCTGCGTGAATGTCATGCCCGATTTCTCTTTCCCTGCCGAGAATGTCGCCTTACCATGTTTAGCACTCCTGTCGTCACCTTCGCCGTCTCTCAGCCATTTTGATACCGGACACTTGTACATTTCTTCTGGCCAGTTGTGCACGCAACCAAGAGCCCCATCCCTCTGTAATAGATTCGTCCGACTCAGTGAACAGCCGATCACAAAAACATTCTGAGTGGCCTAGCATCCCGCATATGTAACAAAAGGTGCTGAGTTTCTCATACTTAAACTTGACAAAAGTCCAATCTCCTCCACTTATCTTGATTTTCTTCCATCTTTTCAAAGGAACTCGGACGTCAATACTCACTCTAATCAGCATGTATTCTTTCCAGACCCCTGTGTTATTGGCTGCATCATACTGTATAAAGGTTCCAATAAAATTTCCCAATTGTTGTCTGACCATTTCCGACATATAGCCCACTGGTAACTCGTGGATTTGCACCCAAATGTTGACAAAGAAAAGAGGAATTTGTGATGACACCTCACCAGTTGATAGTTTATGAAGTACCAATAGATGACCATCAAATGACCATGGGCCTCCATCAAAGACCCGTCTAAGATCAATAATGTGATAAAACTAAAAAAGGTACCTCTGCTCCGTTAGTTCTTTCACGTTCAGTCCTCGTCCGGGCCTCCATATAGCCGCCATTCTGTTCTTAATGGCGTGAAAGTTTATACTCCGATATGTGAGAAAGCACCCTACAAGGCATAGGTCGACTTTCTCCTGATCCTTCTCCTTAGTCGCTCCTCCGAGATCCAAAGCCTGGTCTTCCTGGTTGACAATCTGGCGAAACTTGAATCCATGGTGATGTAGAATCTGCCCTGGCAAAACTAGAATCAAGAAACCCTCCTACGAGAGGAGAAAAACAAACTCTCTACTTAGAGAGAGGACCAAGCACTTTTTTTTTTTTATAAAGTAAAGACCGCTAGCGTGACTGATTTTATTAATAATGAAAACATGAAACAAAAAGAAGGGGGGCTAGGCCTGACCTTCAATTACTATAAGAAAAGAAAAAAAACAAAAGAAACTCCAAGATAGAGAGTCGATAAAATACAAGAAAAAGAGAGTAAACGGATCAAATCATGGAGAATAATCACCTCCCTTCTTCTTCTCTGAGTGAAACATCTGTGGCTGACCTCATCTGCAAAGTTCGCAGAGTCCAGTGAAGCACTATGACCTGCCCAAGTGGAACTATGACCAGAGACCAGTGGGGCATGGAGAGGGGCAAAAGGTCTCGCTTGTACACTCAACAAAGAGGGGAGTACATGGGTAGGCGCAGGTAGAGCTGCTGGCTAGGGCAATGCCTGCATGTACTCAGACTCAAAATCCGGCTAAAGATCCCTATCCTCTTCCCAAGTATCATACATGTAAACAATAGGATACATGTAAACAATAGGCTGGCTACTGAGAGAAGACGGGGATGCAATAGTGTTCAACTGACAGAGACCCATGGCATCCAAGTCTGACATAACATTGGCCTGCACCATATCTGCAGGGCCAGATCGCTGACTAACTGAAGCCACTGATCCAATAGAACCAGAGGAAGCACATTTCTTCTTAGAAGAAGAAGGAGACGTGACAGAGAGCCCTGTAGTATGCTCAATAGCCTGTAATATCTCCTCTGTAGCCCTCTTCAACTTCTTACTGACCATCAAGTCATGCTTGTTAAAAGTGTCAAGCATCAAATCCCGCAGAGGTTGACGGTCCAAGATTTCCTATAACATATCCATACTCATCCTGGGAGGATCCCCGTCTAAGAGTGACTGTAACAAATCTAGCCTCACCCTAGGGAGAACCTAACCACCTGCGGACAACAAATCTGCACTACGTACACCAGTAGGAAGTGGAGTACTAACCACAAGCTCAGGGGGAGTATAAACCAAAACAGAAGAACATGAAGTACTAGGAAGCACAATCGGCACACCAGAAGATGTAACAACAAAAGGCACAAACGGTAACACACTAGTACTATATCTAGAAGCACAAGACTCAACTAGACCACCAAAAATAGAAATAGATGGCAAAGTAGAAGTACTCACTAGTGGAGAAAATATGACATGGGCCACTGAAGATGGAGTAACTGATATAATTGGTGGGGCTTGTGCAACAGAAGATGTCTGACCTGTAGTTCCAGCCACATGAACCCACTGTCTGGCAGGTGCAAAAACAACCTCCTTTCCCTTATCACGCGGAGGTGCAGTCGGCCGGGGCGGAGGTGAGTGTCGAGGGATGGAGATGGAGCTTGAGAAGAAGACGAAGGTGGAGGCGTAGCACGTCCAAACCTACAAGAACCCCCAACATGCCCCAAGTGTCGGCACTGAGTACATAACAAAGGCATCTACTCATAAACAATAGATTGCCAAAAACTACGCACGGGTCCTCTATCAATCCATACATTTTTAGGGAGCTTATGCTCTAAATTCATCTCAACTAAGACTCGAGCCTCACTAAGACGTACCAAATCAGCCGTAGCCTCATCACTACGCAATAGAGCTCCAACAACTCGAGCCAAAGCATACAAACACTCATTTGCCCTCAAATGAATAGGTAATAAAGGAAAAGTAATCCACACATGGGCAATAGGAGTCTCACAGTCAGGATGAAAGTTAGAAGTCCATTTCAAGACACGCATGCGACATCCAGCAACAAACCACTCATGGCTCGAAAATAGACGCTATAATCATCCTCACAAGTAAAGTGCAATAGAATATGTGCAGTGTCAACCAAGCTCACAGTATAGCTACTAATAAAACCAAATCGCTGCAAGAGTAACCATACTAGGCTTGTCAAAATGGACCAAGAACTTTATTCACATGAACATGACTCCATATGTGGTTCCATGAGTCTACATGCCTATTAGTGGAAGGGGAGGCGCACCACATGTACACCGGGTGTCTAGATAAGAGAGACACTCAATGTCTCCAAATCGAAATTCAAAATGATGGTTAATTTCACAAATGGTCCCCAACCTTTACACTTTCTATCAGCTAGGTCGCTAACATTTTTTTCAATATTGTAGGTCTCCAACATTTCTTAAATTCGTTTATAAAGTCCTTTATAACATTTTAGCCCTTATATAAATAACTTTTTTTTTATAAAATAGTAAAAGTAATAAGAATAAAAAGGAAACCTAATTAACTATTCATTCTACCTATATTCTTAATAGGACCGAAAATGACAAATAAGTGCACTATTTTCTTTTATAGGGAAACCTGTATTTTTTCCATCATTTCTAACAATAGCAGGACGAACAAGTAGTCAAATTGTGAGTCTGCTCTTTTACTATTAGAAGTGACTACCGGAATTTGTCATTTACACCGAGTTAGATTGTGGGTCCTGAATTTGTCATTTTCGTTGAGTTAGATTGTGGGTGGATCACCCCACTACCTAGTTACCCATCCACAATCTCACTCAGCGTAAATGACAAATTCTATTAGTCATTTCCAATAACAAAAGAGGAGATCCACAATTTGACTGCTTCTTCATCCTGCTGCAGTCAGAAATGATAGGAAACAATATGTGGTTTTCTAAAAAAGAATAATGGTGCAAGTATTTATCTTTCTTGACCAAGTGTAACATCCTGTGAAAAAAAAAATCAACAATAAATTAGGCGTCATGATAATTATTTTGCCAATAATTGGGATAAATACTTGAATTTCTCATTTTTATGTTCCAAAACTAAGAGTTTATCACTTAAATGAATACCTAAAATTAAAATGTGGCTATTAATTAGTGTGATCTAAAATATAATAACCTAATCGCAAGACCATATTAAGTATGAGGGTTCATGAGCAATAAACGGATGGACATGATTTGGTCATATCTCTCTCTATACGAATGGTGCTAGTTTGGCCAAGTTTCAAGACACTTGTTATTTTTGTAAATAGTGGATTTGCTACTTTTGCCAAGTTTTAA
>CAVNYN010271646.1:0-16898 GCA_963692815.1 Nyctanthes arbor-tristis | reverse complement strand
CACAAGTGGTACAAGCGAGTTGAGAGAAAAATTAGTGAGTCTAGCACCTTGAAGAGTTTTCTTGTAACTCTTCGTGGTTTGTTCGAAGGGTAGAAAATTAGGTGTGGTAAAACTCGGGGTGATTTTCTCGGTGTCACTTGGGTCGGGTCAGAGAGTCTTGTGAAGAAAAATAGTAGCTTAGCGTCTTGGGATTTCTTGTGTTATTTGATGGTTGGGCAAAGGGTAGAAATTGGTAGATGCGGTAAAGTTTGGTATATTTTTCTTGTTGTACTTGAGAGATGAGTTTTGGCGAGTGAAAATTCTGTATGATTGTAGCGACTTTAATCATATAGTGGAAAGCTTTGACAGTCCGTTAAATTCGTCTTCGTTCTTTTATTTTTTTTGTCTCAATTAAATTTCTTGAACAATGGTCCTGTGGGTGTAATCGAGAAATTTACATTAATTCCCAACACTATTATGTGCAGAGCTTCATGGATGATGGATCAATTGAAGATGGGAAGTAGTAGTAATATTGATTCATGGAGATTCCACTGCAGCATCCGCAGACATTTATTGCTTCCAGGTTTTCAAGCTCTCAATTATTAACCTTACTTCACGGGGGTTGATAAAGGAAATTCATATGGCGTTTGGTCAAAAAGTTTACTTTTTTGATTTTTCTGTCAAACATTTGAAAATTGTGGAACCCCTGATTAGATTTGTGAAACCGCTATTGTCCTAATCAAACAACTCCTATTTTGCACGGTTTAGGTGGATAGTATTACATTCTTTCCAGTTGCTAATTCTCACTATATTCGAGTCGCTTTTATCTATTTTGTTTCTCTATGATCTGTTGTCGATAGCTTGTTTAATCATGGCACTAGCATTCTGTTTCTGGCTTATAAATATGCAGGAGCTACGTCTTAAAAGGAAGGATTCGATTGCAGGTTGGGAGTTTCTGCTGCAACACTTGCCTTTTCTTCAGGCTGGAAAGTTCAGGGAAATTGTAATTATTGTGGGTGTTTTCCTAATATGTATGCTTTCCTCTAGGCAGCTGATGTCAAGATTCTTATTGAAACTTAGATAAGAAGGATGCTCTGACTCCCTAGTTTGTCGTATGAATATGGATGTCAAGTATTTGTATTGACATATGCATCCTGATGTTGGCCGGATAGAGGACTCGGGCAAATGTTGAAGCTGCTATCACTCGAATATTACTCATTGCCCTTAGTGCTTGTATCTGTTTTCTTGTCAACATTTTCATTTATCTGGAAATTCTGACTTACCAGCCCTCTGATGATCCACAATATAATAGCTACAGATCATTAGTCAGATCAACAAGTACAGAACAAACATTGTTACAACGGGATCAGTAGCTGGAAGACATTTAAGCACATTTCAAGCTTAGCCAAACGTGTATCAGGATGATAAATTCTGCAAGTTTGCTGATTACAGCTTTTGTATCTAACAACTAATTGCAAGAATTTTGATTAAATAGTTAGGTTTCGCTATTTGGGAGCTGCCTCATAGTGGTTATAAAATGCTGAATTTTCCGTGGGAAACTACGTCAAAGTCAGTGGTGGGTTAAGGCATTGCACATTCATGCTCATGGCACTGCAGCAGGGCGCGTTTCTCTCTGAAACTCAGGTAGACAATTCAAGGTTGAACCTTCATAAATGGCAACTGATACGATATATTTAGTTATTGCTTCATTAGTTCTAGAATGGCTTAACAAGAAGAAATAGAAGTTATGGTAATTTATTCCTTATTATTAATAAAAAAAAAAAAAAAGAAGAAGAAGAAAGTGTTACGGTAATTTATGCTTATTTGGACTGTAGGCACCACTAGAAAAGAGGAGAGTTTTTCACAGCGAGCTTCAGATGGTTGGTGCCTGGAGACATACTCAAACAAGTTCACAAGGCTGTAGAACAGTTGCAACAGAGAATAGATCAGAAATCATATCTTATGGTAAAATCAGAAACCAGGAAATTGGTAAAAGACCTCAAGAAGTGGCACATACTGATAATTCTCCGACTGAAAAGCGATAATCATCAAGAGTCGCATTTAATGTTCAAGTCCCTTAGTGTAACTGTACACAATCTGAGATCAATGCTGTTATTCATGCCAAATTCGGAGAGAGAAGCCTTAACAGTTCAAACATTAAGGAACCTCTCGTTGGAGAAGATGAAATCAAGACTTATGAAAGCACGAGCTCTTTGTCCATGGTGACACTTGCATCCTTTCTGATTGAATTTGTGGCATTGTTTCAAAACCTTGTTAATTCTTTTGAAGAATTAAGTGACAAAGAAAGTTTAATGTAACAGGCTTCTTATGTGGATTACCAGAGTGACTGGTAATGTGATTCAAGATCAAGAAGTGATGAGTTGACAGTCCTGTTTATTGGTAATGGTAATTTGAAGGGTTTATGTAAAAATCAAGTTATGTAAAACTACATCTGAAATGGGGAAAGAATTGATTTCGTGGGAGGGATGGGCATGTTCATGTTTAGTAGTTGCTTGATAACTCATAACTTTCCATATAAAGGGCATAGTGCTAACATTTGCACAGCCTACACCCAGGCCTTTTCCAATATCTTGTTAGGATTAGGCCCTAATCCTAATTCGCAAAGCTGATGGTATGAAGAACACAAAATACTGGTAGTAGTTCACCTTTAATGTGAGAATTACGTCTACGAGAGATGTTAGAATAATTCACTATGTGAAGAAATGTTTATGGGAGATGAGCACCGTACAATAATTCTAAGATATATTATTGGATGTAACAATTAAAAAAAAAAGGGTTTCCTACCAATAGGTTGATAGGTTATTCTACTAACCTATTGTAGAGACCAATTAAAAGTAACTATTTGCCCACATTATTATCACACCCTTGTTAGCAAAGCTGATGGTATGAAGAACACAAAATACTAGTAGTAGTTCACCTTTAATGTGAGAATTACATCTACGAGAGATGTTAGAATAATTCACTATGTGAAGAAATGTTTATGGGAGATGAGCACCGTACAATAATTCTAAGATATATTATCTGAATGTAACAATTAAAAAAAAAAAGGGTTTCCTACCAATAGGTTGATAGGTTATTCTACTAACCCATTGTAGAGACCAATTAAAAGTAACTATTTGCCCACTTTATTATCACACCCTTGTTAGTCAACGCCGATTAATTAGTAGAATAACTCATTAACTTGATATAGGAGGAAGGGATTGATAGAAATAGCGGTCAAATGGTAAGTTTCTATAAGTTCAACTGTTGGTTTTATAGAAGAATAATATGTCAACATGTAGGTTGGAAATCACTTTTTCACCTAAACGAGAAAGAGTTTCATATGAAACGTTAGAGAAAAAACAATGGTAAAAAGGAATGTGAAAACTACTATACGGACAAAAATATAGTTTTGAAAAGATAAGGGGTCTCCCTGCAATTTTACTCTTCGTCCAATAACTTCACAATTTTACTCTTCGTCAAATTGAAGTTTTCTGAACCCTAATTCCAATCCAATTGAACTATCTGCGTTTGAGTACTTCAGACCCAATGGCTTCTCCCAGCAGCCCATCTGCTTTTGAGAAAGAACAGGTTTTGTTTTTATGATACTTCTGGGCAGATGCTATATTGTTTTTTAATATTTTTTTGAGATATTAATTTACTGTTCTGCGCAGATATTTGGGATGGCGGAGAAAGAGATGGAATACAGGGTGGATTTGTTTAATAAGTAGGTAACTCGGCTTTAAGTATTTCGATTTTCTGTTCCATAGAAAATTTTATATTTTGTATATTTACAGTAATTTGGTTAAAAACTTAAAATGTGGTTTTTGTGGGTTTAATCTTATGGTACACTTATTCGGCTGAGCCTGTTGGTACACTGTTGCTAGAATTTCTGCTATGATTTCATTCAGCTAATGTCAGTTTACTGACCACTAATTTTTTTTGGAGTGCTTTGAAAGTAGCTCGAAAGATAGCTGCAAAAATCACGATAATTTCCAGTTTCATTTATATTGTTTTTACTTTTTGACACTTGCAGTGTTATGCATAATTTATGTGATGTTTGTTTTGTTCTTATTCAGGCTTACGCACACATGTTTCAACAAATGCATTGAGAGCAAGTATGTATTCTACGTTTCTGGTAGCTTAATTACCCCTGCAAGCATGAAATTGATTTGCCATTTTCTATAACTTGCACTTCAAATCACGTTCACTTTTGAAAATGATTCATTTTGTTCAAGGAAGGTGCTCAATAAAAGGGTATTTCACACCTTTTCAGGTACAAGGAATCCGAGTTAAACATGGGTGAAAATAGTTGCATTGACCGATGTGTTTCAAAATATTGGCAGGTGAAGTAATGGCTTTTGCTTTCCTTGTATATTTAACCCTTTTATGGATGTGGGGATGCGTGTGTGCTATTTTGTGAAACAATGTTCAGGCCTTTTTTCTCTACTTGTTTCTAGTAGAGTCTCTCAAAAAAAGGGTAACATAAAACTACCAAAAAATCCACCATATGTATAGGTGTGCTACTTGAGTTGTGCTACTTGAATTTTTCTATTTATAGAAGGCATGAGGAGGTTAATTTTCTTGAATTTTTGGCCAAACTTCAAATCAAAATCCAACTTTGCTTTATCCAATTGTATTGCTTGTGGCCTGCCGACTTTCAAGTTCAACGTATGAAGTAATTTTGGAGAAATCACTACTCACTAGAAAGTTATTTCTTCACAATTAAAACACTGGTGGCAAAATCAAAATTGGATTTTCCTTTCACAGTATGAGGTGGACACTCAACATTCTTGAATCTCCCCAATTGTTAAGTATCCACCTCAATCTTGAATCTCCCCACTTATTAAGTATCCACCTCATATTGTAGAAGAAAAATCCAAGTTTAATTTGCTACCAATGTTAAATAGTCAGAAAGGCAAAATTCTGGTGAAAACTTTGAAATCGTCTCTCCATTTATTGAATGTTTGGAAGGTGGCAGAGGCAAGACAATGTAATGGGATGATGATAACTGTTAATTAGATGGATATTGCAACGATTATAGAAAACGGGCAATTTTCACTTTAGGTCCCCCAACCTTTCAATTTTGTCCCCATTCTATTTTTTTTATGTCCCCAACGTCACTTTTCGTCTACAGCTTTCAATTTTCACCATTAACCCCTATCAATATGACTATTATGCCCTTAATTCTTTATTTCCACTATAGGTCCTCAACCTTTCAATTTTTATACAATTTTATCCCCATTATTTTTTTAGGCATATTGGATCACTAACCTTTCATTTGTTGTTTCATCAGATCCCTAATAACACCTTCCGATCTCGACCTTTCAATTACTAATTTTAATTCCTATTAAAATTACCATTATACCTTTAATTATTAAAATAAAAATAAAAAATAAAGAACAATATAAAATAAGAACTCTATCCATTTTAGTACGTAGTTATAACAAAAGAACCTGATCTACACCAAACTCGATGGATACTAAATTCACGTAAAAATAGTTTCCGATCCGAGAATCGATGTAACTGATCAGATCAGATTTTTTGATTCATGACATATCACGTAACGGATATGGAGTAAGATGGATGAAAAAATCATTTTCAATTTATAAAAATGAAGCCAAACCTTAATTTGCTAATTCTAATTTTTTTGTGGATTCACAATTGATAGATTAGATTGGATTGAGACGAATAACAAATCGTAAGTAAATTAGGGTGAAAATCACAAAGAGAGACAAGAAATGAAATTAGCATAAAGTATCATGACTATGTTTATTTTTTATAAATCAAAAATTAATTTTTTTGGGGCGGATCTACCTGAGCTATATCTACCACATGATTTATAGTAGATCAAGGAATCAGATCTGATTCATCACGCTTATACTTAGATCGACAACTTTCTTCAATGCGAATTTGATATATATTGAGACCGTTAAAGATCGAGTTTTTTTATCATCATTATTTTCAATTGTTGTCATTGGGTTGTGTTGGAGTGAGTTAGAGTTGGTGGACTTTTTATTTTATATTATTCTTTATTTTTTATTTAAATAATTAATGATATTAAGAGTGAAAATTAAAATGTTAGGTATGAAAAGTATTAATAAGGATATAACACGACAAAAAATAAAAAGTTAGAGTTCTTATGTCTCAAAAAATAATTGAGGCAAAATTGTATAAAAATTAAAAGGTTGGGGACCTATATTGAAAATAAAGAATTAAGAGTATCATAGTCGTTTTGATAGGGGTTAATGGTGAAAATTAAAAGGTTATGGATGAAAAGTGGCGTTGGAAACATAATACGATAATAAATGAAAAGTTGGGGACTTAATAGGTCTTAAAAAAAGAATATGGACAAAATTGATACAAAATAGAAAGGTTGGGGACTTAGAGTGAAAATTACCCATAGAAAACTTATCACCTGCTGGAATTGAGTTTTGAATTTTGACCAAAGTTTGAAGGCTTGCAAATGGCCATAAATCCTCTATAAGTATGGTGATTCTTTACCGTAATTTGTTGCTACAATTTTGTGATACCAATAAAGTGTTGATTTCGGCTTCGTAAATATCCCATTTTTCCATACAAAAGAGGGAAAAACTATTCCACTGCTTTGACGTGTTTTCCCCAATAGTAAATAATGCCACCTTATTTACTTGAAAAAATACATCGGTGGAATTATAATGGGGTGGAGTACATTGAGCAAAGGAGTTTGGGGTTTGAGTTACAATTGTCATGAGGAGATATGTAACAGATGTTTTTAAGATGATTGAGACTTATAATATACAAGGTTAACTTGATGATCTGTACTAGGATTCTAATTTAGTGATTGACCCATAGATACTACTGAATGCTATTGCAGCTTTGCAACGTATAACATTTTGGATAAGCTTGGAAGGTGATCGTCTTATGAGCTTAGCCTAACACGTTAATAGCGGGTCTTGTTATATGGATTTCTATTTGTTATGATACTAGTCTAACCGCAAGATCTAGTTTTCATAAAAAAACGTTGTATTTGGCTGTTTGGCACTATGATGAGGAGAAGTTACTGAATCAAATAAATAGAGGCATTAATCATATAATTGGAGCCTTTAAGCCTGTGAGCAACATTCAATTGCACTCTTTGATGGAAAGTCCCCAGAGCAAGTGATGTAGATCCTCAAGGGATATAATTATTTATCTAATTTATTTTAATTTATTGTTATTTTGGAGTAGAGTATTTAATTTAATTAGGTTTTATTTATTTCTTAATCTAATAGGTTACTTGTTCTAGGGGTTTACTTGTTCTAGACTTTTAGTAGAGATTTCTTAATTATCTCATAATTAGGTTTATTTTGAACCTTATAATATGAGACTTATTTCATTGTATTGATAGAATCCAATTATTTATGAAAAACTTTTATTTCAAGAATCATCTTGAATTTCCCTAAGAATTTGCGAGTTCTTACTTTTAACAACTTGCAAGTTGTTCGAGTTTGCGAGCTCACCCGATTGTTCGGTATCAATTTTGGTATCAGAGCTCAGATTGATTCCCTTGACCTAATTTGTGTTACGCTTACTAGGCCAAAAAAATTCATCTTCTAAGCATATAGTTAATCAAGTTTGGTCTTACAACAAGCCACGGTGATTCTCCAACTATTCACGCGAGTCACGTTCACGCAAGTTACTGGTCACAGGATTTACTGTTTATCAGGTGGAAAAATTGCAGTAGCACAGATCTGATCTTTGAGCAACTGCAAGCTCCAGAATTTTTCCCAACATATTACTGCTCTTATTTCTATTGCTATGGATTGTAGTTGCTGGGTAAATATTTTGAAACTATTTAATGCTTCTGATACCAAAATTGATGCCGAACAATAGGTGTGAGCTCGAAAGTTCTTAAGGAAATTTAAGATGATTCTTGAAATAAAAGTTTTTCATAAATAATTAGATTCTATCAATACAATGAAATAAGCCCTATATTTATAGGATTCAAAATAAACCTAATTCTGAGATAATTAAAAAAGTTCTATTAGAAGTCTAGAACAAGTAAACCCCTAAAACAAGTAACCTACTAGACCAAGAAATAAATCAAACCTAATTAAATTAAATACTCTACTCCAAAATAACAATAAATTAAAATAAACTAGATAAATAATTATATCCCTTGAGAATCTACATCATTCTCCCCGGATGAGAAAAACTCAACTTCGGCGAGTTAAACTGTAGTTTTCAAAACACGGAGGTCGATTTTTCTTCCTCATCAAGCAATGGTATGGAACTCTTAATAACCATACGAAGCATAACTCTAATCAAAGAGGGTGATCTTTAGTGCGAATGAAACACTGATAGAAAATTTTTGGAAGTGACATGCGGTGCAATTCATCTAAAACAACAACAACTGAACCCACAATACGAGTAGCACGTTGTAGCACAGTAGACGCGCCTGCACAAACTAAGGATTGCAAGACTAGTGGCTCTAACGAACCCCGACAAGATAACAATTTGGCAGTATTGAAATCTAAACTTCTATTCAAGTGCAATGGCGAGTCAAATAAATGATTTGCAAGTTTTGAATTCATGGCCTTGTTCTTAACGTGTTTTGAAAAGCGACTTAAAGAGACATGAAGTAAAACATAAAAATATTTGTTAAAAGAGATATACTAACCATGCACATTTAAAACAAGTAGACAACTCCCATTATTTAAAATAATTCTATATTTGATCTCAGCATGAGAATTATGAAGATAGCTAACAGTTGGTTGGGTTGGAATAATGTGAAGGAAGTTAGTAGGCAAAAGTCTAATATCAATAGGAAATGAGTTTAATCGGACAAATGCTTTGATAAAGAAAGTGGCAACGGGGAAAGTATTCTATACATAAGGTAACTTCACATTAAAGGTCCGGTCGAAGTCAGGTAAAAAAATGGTGGAGTTGAATCATGTGTTAGTGCTTACAACTGTATCTATTGCAGTTGTGTCGATGGAAGGTAAGGTCACGAGAGAAGACTCAATATAAGGCTCAAAACTTTCATTCCCTTGGCCAGAGTACTTTATAAGCTCAAACATTTTATCGTCATTGTCAGAAGGATCTATAGGGTCAACAATATAGATATGATCATCGGAAGCGGGAGTTGATACACAACAAATAGGCTCAGGCATAGTAGGAGTGGATGACTTAGACTCAGAGTTTAATTCTGGTATATGATTCTCCTGACACAATCTTTTTGAGTCTTTCAACACCCAAAGCATAACTGTAGAGTTCTTGTAATGACTGAGATGGGAGTATGAACCAACTGTTTATGTTAGGATCCAAGTCATCTATAAATCTATAAGCAATGACATTTAGAGCTTCAAACACACCACAACTCCTAACTGATTGGTTGAAGTGAGTGAAATATTCATGAACAGTGGACAATCATTGCCTACAATGCAAAAAGAATTGGTCTAGCAACTGAGTTTGATAATAGACAGGGGCATATTTATCACTTAAGGGTCGTTTCCTCTCATCCCATGAAGTGATATGATATTTTTCTAACAATTCAATTCTTTTTCTAATTATTCTCTAATCATGTCTGGTAGTCTCAATAAGTGTTAAACTCGCAAGATTAATGCAACGAGAGCCACTTATGTGTTGCGAGTTAAAGAGATTTTCAAGATCATGTATCCAATCAAGAAACGCTTCAGGGTTAGATACATCAAAACATGGGGGTTCAACTATAGTGCCTTGAGTATCACAACTTATAGGATATAAACAATTGTATTGGTTAGGAAAAATAGGATAATCAGTATTGCTTGAATAACTAATAGATTTTGAGGATGAATGATAGAATGAATTATCTATGATACAAAAAACAAGTGAATTGCCAAGACAAATAAAAATTATATTAAATAAATGAAGTTATAGCTTCCTAAATTTAGAAAAAATAAAAGCAAAAACTTTTTTATTTATTTATTTATTTATTTTGAAATAAGTAGATGATGACTAGCCAACACTGTAAATAAAAAAATGGAATTCAATTGAGAGCTGAAATTGTACCTTAAGAGTAGTAGAAAAAACAATAAATAGTTTCAAAATATTTACCCAACAACTACAATCCATAGCAATAGAAATAAGAGCAGTAATATGGTGGGAAAAATTCTAGCTTTTGTAGTTGTTGAAAAATCAGATCTGCGCTGATGCAATTTTTCTGCCTGATGAACAGTAACTTGTGTGAACAGTGACTCGCGTGAATAGTTGGAGAATCACCACGGCTTGTTGAAAGACCAAACTTGATTAACTATATGCTTAGAAGATGATTTTTTTCGCCGAGTACAAGTAACACAAGGGAGTTAATCTGGGTTCTAATACCAAAATTGATGCCGAATAATAAGGTGAGCTAGCAAGCTCTAACAACTCCCAAGTTGTTAAAATTAAGAACTAGCAAGTTCTTAAGGAAATTCAAGATGATTCTTGAAATAAAGGTTTTTCATAAATAATTAGATTCCATCAATACAATGAAATAAATTCTATATTTATAGGGTTCAAAATAAACCTAATTCTGAGATAATTAAGAAAGCTCTACTAGAAGTCTAGAACAAGTAAACCCCAAGGAGAAGTGACCTACTAGACTAAAAAATAAATAAAACTTAATTAAATTGAATACTCTTCTCTAAAATGACAATAAATTAAAATAAACTAGATAAATAATTATATCCCTTGAGGATCTGCATCAGCAGGATCCGCAGATGGAGAATGCTCAAATATATTGGTACCGCTTCTTCATAGTCAAGATACAATTGTGGGAGAGATTTGTATGTAATCCATTTCGGGAAGGAAGATTGAACTTAGTGGAACAAAAGCAGATGCTTGTGTATTTATCATGAGATTGATGGTGTTGAATTCTCATGTGTGTGGGATCCAGGAATCTAGCTGCTCATAGATTAGCTAGGGCGGCTGTTAGACTCCATGAAGTGGAATAATACACCTCCTCAAAAAAAAAAAAAAGAAGAAAAGGATTTGACTGTTATTATGGATTTGGCTTACAACTGGGTGTTTTTGTGGCCTTTTACTGGAACTAAAGTTGACCTGGGTCATATATTTGTTCTTATAGTAGTATCGAATTACTTAAACTAATGGACTGATTTGGTATGGAGTTGAGATTTGGTGAATTCTGCTGGAAATTTAGAAAATCCAAGAATTTGCATAGGAGTTTTCTGTGACATGAGGTTTCTTTAGTGCTATTCCTTTGTGCTTTTCCACTTTGGTTTGGCAGTGATCATCAACTGCTGATGTGTAAGTGACTTAGTTTTCCCTTTGGGCCTTTTGTTTGAGTCATCAGTTGTTTGGACTGTTTTATGGGGTTTAAGTATATCGGTCGGTTTGTCATTTTGAGTGAGGTGGATTAATTTTATTATGTTGTTAGGCTGGAATTTGACATTTGCATGCAGTTAAATCCGTGTTATGAATTGGTATTTATTGCATGCAGTTAATTTGGTTCTTATCTATTTGGAATTATGTATTTGAAATTTGAATTTGATTGTTTCTTCTCTTTGGCCGTGCTTGCGTTAGTGTTTCGGCTTCTGCAATGAAGTCTTGAACTTAGGATCACACAGAATATGGATTTATTTTTTGCAACACTTAAATTGCTGAGCTAGATTTGTAGTGCTAAATTAGATTCATGGAGTAGTTCCATGTCAGATTTGTAACAGAGGTATAATTCTGAATTGGTGATGGCAATTTAACCCACCTCCCTGAACCTGGAGCGCGCTGTCTCGGAAGGGGCAGAAGAAATTCCCCTCCCTGACCCTGCCCCTACTGAATTCTTTTTTTTTTTTTTTTTTTTTTTAAATATATGAGCAAGGCAACAAACAGGAAGATGGTTGCCCAACCTTATTCCCCCATGTTGATATCACTATAAGGAGATGGCAGATCTTACATTATTGAGTTGATACCTTTTAGCAAATGGAATGAAGCCATCCATAAAGTTGTTATTTCTTTAGCAAACCCTTAATGTTTACGTCATAAGTTCGACTGACGGTTTTAGAATAATTGTTATTTAGGTTACTGGGGCTAGTTTTGTCTTTTATGTTGCTTTTTAGTTTTACACTTTGCATTAGCTTCTTCATAAGATTTTTCGCTTTATCAAATAATGTGGCTCACTAAATCAATACTACCGATAGATATATTTTTAATTTTCCTTATGTATCAAGAGGATGTCTGGTTGCTGACTGTTAAAGCAAAGCTGCCAAAACATTCTGTATTAGGATAGTTGAATGGCGATGTGCCAACTTATTGGTTGGGTCTGTGTTTATTAATGATGGGTTACATATTAATGATCAAACTGGTCTTTGGCGGCACAGATTTTACAATTCTCCAAATGGCAAGGCAGTCCTACACCACCTTCGTAATTTTTCTACACCACCTTCGTAATTTTTTTATGTAGTTTGTGACCTTCTCCATTATTATATTGTTAGAAATGATTAGGGATGATCATAGTGGCACTCTATGGCGGAGAGATGGTGGTAGATTTTTATATTCAAGGAAGACCTTATGCTTGTGACAATCTATCAAATTGTAATTGCAAATAAGTCAACTTCCCTTCGGGATGTGAAATTGACGCAATGTAATGTTGTACTAACTGAGGAAAAGCCCCCTTTTGACCAAAATAGCACCCAATATGAGTTAAAGACATGAGTGGAGCCTCTAAACAGCAGCGCACATCTATCATGTTGAAAGAAGCCTCTTTCACTCACAACTTGAAACAGTGACCTAATTTATGGCCATTAAAGGGCGAACCCTTCCTCTTTCTCTCTCTCTCTCTCTTTTTCCCCCTTTCTTTTCCCCTAAAGATCTCTAGACTTCAAGTTCTCCATCTAGGGGGGAATATCCTCGTTCTGCTTGATGCTGCCTAACTTCCTTCTTGAATGTAATGTTTTCTGCAGGTGACTAATCTAGTTGGCCAACTGCTTGGTAATAACAAACCGCCAATGTGAAGCAATATGTTCTTCTGCACTCGGTATGTGGGGTTGACATGGGAACATATATTTTTTTTTTTTTTTGTCATGATAGGCAGCTTGAATCCCAACTTGAACAAATAAGAATTCAAAGCTGATGGATGAGAAAATATTTTTATCCTTGTTTTGGCATTTGGAAAGGCTTATAAAGTGACTTTTAATGACTTTGTTTATAATGATCATTCCGTCCCACATAATGGATATTTTTGGATGATTATAATTGTGGCATTGAACGGAAATCTTATCTCAAACAATTGAAAAAGATTTGATGCTTTTTCCACCGAAATCAACATTATGATTCATCATAATTCATGGCATTCTTAATTATTGCCGTAGCCACATGAGCCAACACAAATTTCTAGGGCCCATCACATGTGAAGAGTGGGTTACACTTTTGAATGGAGATCTCACTTGATGCATAATACGTACTACTTACTACTTTTGACATAGAATAGCGATTATGGTCAACACATGACCATAACCTGTCTACACAAACCTTCCTATGTGTAACGATAAAGAGGGACACACAAACCTTTTGATATGTAACAATAAATGGGGGACACGTAACAATATAGGGTGTCTTATTATTACTACTATTTCCTCATTTTGTAAAGATATTCTCTTTTTATTTTTCACACAAATTGAGAAAAATGTTTAACTTGAATATGTAAATTTAACTGATGATCTTCCTGCTACTATATTTTTATTTATTTGTCAACATTATTATTGAAAAAGTAAGTTTAACCAACAATTTATTTACTCATCAACACTATCATTGTAAAGGTAAACTTGATCCACGATTTTCTTATTATATCTTACTTGCACACATTTAACAAGGGAGTATAATTTGGGACGCATGAAAAAAGAATAGGGAATCATCTTTACTTAATAGAGGGAGTATTTCTTAAATTGGTCCACATAAAAAGTATGACAAACGTATGGTAAGATATGTTTTCCTAAAAAAGCCAACTTGCTTTTGAGTATTTTTATTTAAAATAAAAAAGTAACATGTTCATAATCTAATCTTGATTTGCTTTATAGAAAGTGACTTTTAAGTACAACCAAACAGGTTTTTTATTGTATTTTTCCCTGCAATTTCATAGTTATGCATAGGAACTCTATCCCTTACTTATCTAGGCGGCTTGAAATGACGCAAATGAGCCACAAACCAGAGAGAACCGGATATAGAAGAAAAAGGAAGAGAGAGCAGGAAAAACATGAGAATTGAGGAACACAATTGGCAGCCTTCACAAGAATTGGAAAACAACTCAATTGGGGGTAAAGCTTTAAAGTTTACAAAAGCAAAACCATAAACTTTAGCAATCAATTTTAAATAATCCTTTTGTTGTTTGAGATCGGGATATTGAAAGGCTAAATACATGATAATTAAATTCAAAAAGGAAGAAACTATACAATTCTATTTTTTGTTCCTTTTTGCTTCCATATTTGTGGCTTCTTTTAGTGATTCTTGAGCATCATTTTCCATCCCGAGGCTAAAGAGGGAAGCTGCTTGAAGGTACAAAGCAGTAGGCCATTCGGGAGATATAACCTGCGCTTGCATAGCATCCCCAAGAGCTTCATTGGGCATGTCATTCATCAAATAAGATAAGCAGCGTCGAGCATAGACAGTTGGCGATACCATTGTCCCACCATCAATGAACTGCATGAACAAAAAGGATAAGATTTTAATGATTTGCCGCAAATCATAGACTCTTCCTTTGATTTCTTTGCACATTTAGAACATAGCACAGTAGACTTTGATGTCTACACCAAAATGAGCTTATGAAAGTGTAAGGTCCAAATTTACAGAGGCTTCTAGGAATGTAAACTATTGAAACAAGAAGTTAATGCAGACTAAATGCTGACCTGTGTATAACAATCAATGGCAGTTGTGAAATCTTTGGCTCGAAAAGCAGCATCTCCTTGCTTCTTAGAATTCAAGGTCTCCTGCATCTGATTTGTCCACATTTGGAAAGATAGCTGGAGCCACAGATTTTTTGGTAAAATATAAATGCAGGACTAATAGGTAAAAGTTGGTGCTGGTGTAAAAGAAAAGAAACTAGTCCTAACATGTTTTTGTATGTAAACCAGACATGACTATGGTCCCTGACTCCCTTCTTTCAAAATAATTTTTTCCTAAGTGCGGTAGTTACATAAGGCAAAGTGCCATGAAGATCTATCTTGCCCTAAACAAAAAAAACTTGTAAGCATTGAACATACATTCAATGAACTGTTTTAGATTTTTCCAGCTAGACACCTTCTCTTTACTCTGTAATATTGTTTTTCTTACTATTTGTAAGACATGGTGACATAGTAAAGTTGCAGGAGTACAGGGATCAGAAGTTACTTATAAATAAATAGAAGAAATTTATGCAAATGTATATATAGATCAGATAAATACAAAAGGAGAGATACATTAGAAAGAACAATGTATAAGTATCATTAAGACAAATCCAGACAGGGCTCAGAGAAACTTGAAAGATGCAAACCTCATTGGCGATCCCTTCGTCATCTTTATAGCCAGTTTTTTCAAGTATTTCATGTATGGCAGTAAGATCCAATCTTAAGCATGCTTCACCCATGGGTGTCAACAACAGTGGTTGGGTGGAGTTTGCATTTCCATGCGGAATGCCTAGCAGAACGTAAGAAGGGGCCTGGTTGACAGGTGCAGGAGAAAAGTAACAATCTTAGGTCTATGAATTCAAAATGTTCTGATATATACAGAACTCAGCAACAAAAGAAAAGAATCATTATAGATGTAACTCTTTGCCCTAGGGCAAAAAAAATGCTGTTTAGGAATTAAACTGGAAATGCTGAATAAATAATTTCAACAATTTTCATATGTTTGCAAACAGTTGCACCTCAAGCAAAGGTGACTATATATGACTTTTCCTACCTCAGTTTCTTTCTGAAGAGATATGAGAGATGCGACTAGAGATTTAGCATTAGGCCTTTCTCGTGCTTCATATTGTAGACAACGGGTAGCCAAGCGCACCAACTCGGTTCCATCATCATTTGAAAAGTGGCCCTCTAAACAAGAATCCATCAGCATCAGAAAATTCTTGCCACGAATGAGATCAAGTGCCTGTAAGAAGACATGTATAAGCAATCAAACGTTCGATAAGAAAAGATGCTTGAAAGAATGTCATACAGCAGACAAATTACCCAGTGAAGAACAGCAGATGATACATGCTAAGTTTTAACAAGATTGTCAAGCAGACAAAAAAAAAAAAAGAAAACCAAACTTGTTCATGGAAACCTTTGAGTTGCACCTTATCTATGCTAAGTTAATCCCCCTGATTTCACAGTAATGCTTTGAGCTTTCTCCTTTTTGAATTCATACAAACCTTGAATTTCTCCTTTATTCATATAAATAGCCATGATCAGACATTTCCTCTGTTCATCTTGCATCTCTTTACTACTTAAGACTCGGTATATATTCTGATGAGTTTAATTTTTAAGGACGAGCAAAGTTGAAAGACATGAACCATGATAGATAGATACAAAAGAATCTGATCTTTAATCAAGGACTCACATGACTCGGAGGTATATGCTTTCCACTTAGAAGATCGAGCAACATGGTTCCGAAACTGTAAACCACGCTTTCTGGTGTCACTCTTCCTGCCACACAAGTAAACTAGTCATCAATTCATACCCTAACATGGGAAAATGTGACAGATCAAGAACATTCTTAAGCCTTTCCACGCGAGTATGTCTGATGTGTTGGATTCGACGCACTGGATAGGATTAATTGAGGACGAAAACTGAGTCAAAATCTAGGCTGTGGAATTGCATAGCGCTGTCCAGATACATACCGGTTCTCAAATATTCTGGAGGAGTGAAAGCTAGGTTTGTACTGTAACTTTTGCCGTCTCTACTATTCTTCATCAAGCCAAAGCAAGAGAGCCTGGGATTACCATCCTGTAGATGAGTAACTCTCGATAAGAGGAG
>CAVNYN010271643.1:0-12026 GCA_963692815.1 Nyctanthes arbor-tristis | reverse complement strand
CGAGCGAGAGAGAAATGGCAAAGTGTGGCACGCGTTGAGGAGAGAGAGGGAGAGAAGTCACCGGTCATCTCCTCAGTAGGCCAGAAAGTTTCAGGGTGGGGGGTTGGCTGGAGAGAGAGAGAGGAGGGGGGGACGGTTTTAGGAGGGAGAATGAGCCTAGGTGCTTCCGGCCAGATTTAGGGATTCAAAATTCAGAATTTTTGACTTTTTTAATTACTTACCCAGTCATCAACACCACGTCAGCGCCATCTCACCCTCTTATGGTGTAACTCCACGCGACTCTCATGGGTGAACGAAACTGTCTCTATGTAAGATAATATATTAAGATATAAAGATAAAAATAAATGAACATAATAAAAAGATAAAGAAATAATCAAAAGCTAAGATTAAGTTTTAAACCAATTGACAAGATACAAAAACCAGATTTAGAAAGTGATTTTGAGTGAGAAAACGGCAATAGGAAGCTGTATTGCTTTTATGTGTATGTATATATATATATTAGAAAATTAAATTTTAACATCATTTCCATATCATACTATTTCATTTATTAATTATTCAATTTTAATAATTCTATTTTTTTTATACCTATGCACATGAGTGTAGAAAACTAATATTTCAACTACTTTTTTTTTAAAAAAAAAAAAAAGTGGACCATATTTTAAGAAGGACAAAAAACGAAAATTGAACCATCTTTTTAAGAAGGAGGTAATATTTGATATGTACCGATATAAGTTTGACATCAGCTCTCCAAGATTTAAAGATACCAAACGCTCAACTAATACTATATCTCGTCCCAAACAGTACTCCAAACCACTCCGCTAAGTCCTTGACTTATGGTACAAAAAAGTGCGGCATGCACCATTGCCTAGCTACCAACACTTACCATACCTCACATACATGATCGTCGTGATGGTCGATGCGACCTCTACCCTCCTGGCATCTAATCCCTCTGGAAAACATGGCCCCTCTCGTGCACCACGAAATTTTCAAAGAGATCGGATTACCTCTCCCCTTAAGGAGTTCAAATTGTCACGTGGTTGCACGTGACAACGCCAATATTATACAGTCACGTAACAGTTTGAGCTCTGCAAGGGGAGAGATGCTGTTTCTATAGCCGGACCACGTGCATCACCACCTCCACCACCAACCGACCAATCCTGACACCTCACAGTCACCATCAAAGTCCCGCAATGTACTAGGTCCAGTCACACAAGTTGCAACTTGCAAAAGAATCTTGCCCATGAGACTCAACTATAGTCACAAGTAAAACTTTGATGGTCTGACGTATCCTTGAAAAGTTCGAATTTATCACAAGAACTCTGTCAAATCTTCATTCTCCTCAACTTGAGAGGCAAATCTACTGAATACCACATACCGAAAGCAAAAAAAAAAAAAAAAAAAAGGAAATGTAAAGAAAATAGAAAACCACAAAGCACACGGCAAGTTTCAAAATTGTCGAAATGGTTCACCATTCAAACCTCAACAAGAAATGTTTCGTAGGGTTTCCATACAAATGCGTAGTAGCTAACGAACCCCCGGAATGTTACATGTATGTGTATGAAAAGATGCCGTCAATGAACCTACAACAACAGCCCTTTCCATAGTGAATACTGTAAGAAATGCTTTAGGATTCAGCAGAAAATTTACCACAACCTTCTTGTCTTCTACTTTGCCGGTTTCAGAGGGACGGAGTATCACTCTGGTGAACTTCTTCAGAGACAAATATCCAGACCTGTACAGAAGAAACGCACCCGATGCTCACTCACTATATTATCACTTCCCAAAACAGAATCAAGATAGATGCAGTTGCTCATAAAATGACTCACTATATCTGTATACATATTTCCCAAAACAGAATCATCATCAATCAAGATAGACATAAATTAGTTGTTCATATAATGCTAAATCTTTGAAACAGAGTTTTTGAGCACACTAAATTGTTCATTCTCACATCTACACAAGAAAATGATAATCTCTAAGATTTTGAGGATTTTGATTAGAAGCTTAATTCGAAGACAGAGTACTGTTCTTGAATCTCATACTACCATTGATTACTTCAGTCGTCCCAACCTACAAACTATCTAAACGTCCTCTTCTTGTTGTTTTTAGACTCATTTCATAGCTTCGAGAATGTGTTTTCAAAGACAAAAAGCAAATTCATTCAAGCACCAGAGTATGGGGCCGTTCCGAGCCACTAATGTGATTTATGGAAACAGACCCTTAAATTCCAGATATCAGTTCAGCAATTCCCAGTAAGTATTAGAGTAGGAGTTATTCAATGAAATTTCATAAAAAATTAACAGAAACTGAGATTGGATGAAAAGAAACTGAAATGAATTCATACCTCAGAAACAAACAAGATTAAGCCCAAGAATTATCAAAGGCAGCAGATGTAATAGCCTGCGAAAACTCTGTAAAGCTGATTCTTCCATCCCCATCGGTATCGGCCTCTCTGATCATCCCTGTAAGCTCTTCAGCAGTCAATGCATGGCCGAGTTTCGCCATCGAGTGAGCCAATTCCGCCGCCGTTATGAACCCATTTCCATCCCGGTCGAACATCCTAAACAACTGCCTTAATTGCTCCTCCGTGTACGGCGATTTCGCCGGCAGAAGCTCCGGGGCCACCAGCGCCACGAACTCAGAGAATTCCACTAACCCATTGCTGTTCCTGTCCGCTTTCTGTATCAGCGCATCTAGTTGTTCCAAACTGGGTTTCAGTCCCAGAGATCGTAAGAGTGACCCCAGCTCCAGTTGGGTTAGGCTCCCGTCGTTGTTCCGGTCAAACGATCGGAATATTTCCCGGAGCTCCGATAACTGTTCGTCGTCTAATTTCACCGGCTCTTTACTACCCATCCAAAGAGATAATATATCTCTTCAAAACAATCAAATCAAACTATTATATATCACAAATACAGAGACACCCAAAATCGTCTTCGCTCCGTATCAAGAACCCAAAATCAAATTGGGATTTGGATGAAAATGGAAACGGGATCTCAAAATCTCAATAATTCAACCACGGAAATCTCTTGAAATCATGAAAATCTGTGCTGGAGTTGATCCAAGAAATTAGGTGTATGAATCTTCGCTCCCGTAGCCGAAGAAACGACGTTACAATTCCTTGTCTATGGTCTTGTGATTTCCATTTTACTGGTTTTCAAGACCCTCTCTCTTGATCCACCTCTTTCGATGGATCATCCGAATAACTAGTACAACTTTCAAAGAACAAATCAATGAGAAAATGTTTACTTTTATATATTTTAATTGTTATATATATATATATATATATATATATATAGACATACAGAAGTAGTTAGGAAGGACAAGATCATTCATTTCGGCCGTGATTATCTGTTTTCAGTCAACCAAATAGGGAGGTGTAAATAGTATGTTTTTATTTTAGAATGAAATAAACATAGATTTTTTTATCACCAATCACGGTGATATGTAATTTTGGTCAAGAGTGACTCAGACACTCAGGCTTCACAATGGAGTCACTGTAGATATTAAAAATGATCCCTCGTTAAATATATAAACACACATATTGGAAATAATTGGACAACTTATCTCAATAATCTCCCGCCATAAATGTGTATAGTAAGATAATCCTACCATACATCTAGCGGGAGACCAAGACTATCGGGATGTTCTACACACGAATTCATACATGAATTATTTGTATTTTATCTAGAATGTTTATATTTAACCCATTTTATTTTACTTCTTCAAATTTGTTACTGGGTATATTCATTTGTTTGTTAGGTCAGGAAATCCATTGAACTTTTGATTAAGCTCCATCTTGGTTCACGCTTCTACTATTAGCAAACTAATTTTTGCTCCCGCTATAAAGAGCTAACCTCTCATTTATGGATTAGAAAAGTGCCAAATGGTCTCTTATTATTGGGGGATCAGGCGGTGGATCCCCTGATTCCCCAATAATAGAGAGTCACGTGGTACTTTTCTACTTCATAAAGAAGATGTTAGTTCTCTTTAAAAATTTTCAATTAATTTTATTTTAAAAGAGCTTTGGTCAAACAAATCACGCTTTCACGGCTTAAGTGACTTACATGCATGGGCATGCTTGCTACACGGAAATACAAAGCAAGTGACACATGTAACTTTTTAGTTATTCATTACACATGTCAATGTTTTATAGTTTCATGTGATGAAAATTTGAAATAAAACTGATTATAATCGATATTGAGCATAGGTATGGCTGTTTTTATTAGATTTCCACTACGTAAGCTGTAAGGCTCTTTATCAAAAGCCTTATCTATATCCTTAGTCAGACAACATAATTGGTTGCCAAACAAGATTGTACTAATATTTCTTTTTGGCTAAATTTCACAAAAGGTCTCCAACCTTTGAATTTTGAATCACCTGAGTCCTTAACTATTTTTTAGCCCGCTAAATCCTCAATCTTTCATAAATATGCACAGAAAATCTCTGTTAACAGAATCCATCAAAAATTTCGTTAAGTGACTAAGCAAATAACCTTTGTACCCCTTATCCTTTAAATTTTTTTAACGAAAGAATTTAAAAATTAAAAAAATAAAAATAAAAATAAAAATAAAAATGGAAAAAGAAAAAAATAAAATAAAAACTGAAGGAGAGGGAAGGACCCCCGCTTCACTGCCATTTCTAGCAGCTAAAAGGGGGAGTCTCCCCCCTCCCTTCATTTGCCGAAAACGGCCGTGAAAAAGGGGGAGATTCCCCTCTTCTTTTCTATCATTCCCGACAGTGAATCGAAAATAGCAGTGAAGGGGGAGAGTCTCCCCATTTTCATTACCGTTTTCCAGTAGATGAAAGGGAGGCTTTCAGAAACGACAGTGAAAAGGGGGAGAAGACTCCCCCTCCCTCGGCATTGCCATTTCTGGCAGTGTGTTCATTGTCGGAAATGGTAGTGAAGCATGCCCCCCTGGGGCGCCCTTCAATTTTTTTTCCTTTTCCTCTTCTATTTTTACTAGTAGTGGATCGTGCGTTGCACAATCCCCATCCGATCTTTCTAGAAAAAATTTAAGTAATAATTGTTAATAGTTTTAACAAACTGTAGTCGTTTCGAGTTATTACATTAAATTGAAATGAAAATTTACAACTCAATTGGAAATTTTATTTAATGATTGTAACATGCGCTTAAAAGTTCACAAACAACGAAATCAACTTTTTTTCTACCATGGAAAACTTATTTCGCTTTGGATAAATTCTTGATCGAGCTAATATCTCACTTGTAGCTCTCTATTTGTCCATATATGGTGCTAGTCATATTTATTTTATATTGTATGAGTAAACTTCAACTACCGTTGCCATTTTCCAAAGAATTACGTTCCTCTCACCTCACTAAATTTTCTCCTCCAACACACAAAATCTATTAGAAGAATACAAGCAACCATTGCAGTTCAAAAGGCACTTCACTTATCAACTGAACTATAACTGCTTATATTTGCAAAGCCAAACTCTTCAGGGTTTTTTACAAAATCAAATATGAACTATAGTTGGAGAAAACGATAACAGCTGAGGAAATAGAGACGAAAGAAACGAAAAGATACATACAATCAGAACCAATTTAGGTAGAAGCTCTCAGGAAATACACATCTATTGCTGCTCAAGATCTGCAAATTGCAGTTGACCACTTGCTGGAAACGATTCGACCGGACAAAAAAATAAAGTTAGTTTGGGTGCATAAAAGAATGTTAGCATCTCTACTTCACAACTTATTTCAAAAATGAAACTGCTTCCTACAAAAAGAAGCTACAGAGATCAAGACCTTATCTAGTAAACTTTCTTCTAGTAGCAATGTTAAAACAACACCAGAAACTAAAGAGCCATATAAGCACTTCCAATATGGTGGGGAATCCAAATGTTGGTTTCCACCACTATGCTAAATAGGGTGCTCTGAGAATGAGAAAAAGTTGATCCATCAAAGTTGCTATCCCAATTTTATAATCAACATCCTATTTGTCATGTAAAGACTCTATCCTAGGATAAAAATATTTGACCAATTTCAAAGCAGATCACCTTATTGACGGAAATAAAAAATAAATTTCTAGATTCAACCAGTTCCATAAATTTCTAAGTTATATCCATTAAGACAATTTTTTTATGCTCATTTGCATGAAGATCTTGTCTACTTTATAAAACCAAAGAAGTTGCAATTCCTACGAAATAAGGAAAATCAGAAAGTTAGCTTTTACATCTTCCCCCACATACTCTATGAGTAACTCTATGTATATGCCACTAAAAGTAATAACATGATATTATCTTTGGTTGTTTTAAGTTGTTTTTCTACTACAAAATCTTTACAGGTTGGATTTTAAGTAAATTGATGGTGAAGTAAAAACATTTCTGTCTTTATTCTTAAAGTGAGAGATTTAAAATAGCAAATCATTAATTGTTTATGGGAAAAATCAAATCATCAATGAAATGGAATAATTAATATAAGTATTAGCCACAATATATAGATATATATACTTCCTCCGTCTCAAAAAGATAGTCCCTGTTCTATTCCATCCGTCTCAAAAAGATAGTTAACTTACGATATTGAACGTGTATCTAATGTTTCAATTTTATATGTGCCCCTAATTAATTATTGTTATTCAACTACCTATGCATTGAAAATATTTCAAACAATTAATGACACATGGGTATATATGGAAAAATAAAGTAAAATTAGATGTTCTAACCACATTATCTACTAGTCCTTAATGCACGTAAAATTACCTACCGGACTATCATTGTAGGACGGAGGGAGTACTATTTTTTGGAAAGAAAGTAGCGACAGTTATCATTGTTATAGTTTTCATAAATTGTGCAGTAAACTTGCAGTGTTCAGATTTAAAAGGACTGCAAAAAAATGCAAAGAGACAGTTGAAGAACAAAGCACATTCAACAACAATAATTCCAGGAACGATTATAGGATTTTCCGTGAAGACAATGATGAATCATCGTGATGATCAAGATCAGAAACCAATTCTTAATGTTTCTGTAAAAAAGAATCATCTAACCATCTATAAATAAAGCCAAGAAGAATATGGGGATGAATAAGACAACTGAAATTTGATTAGAAGAATGACTGATCGATCATGCACTAGTAGTCCTGATTGAAATCCATGTAAGAGGCAAAGAGTAGTGGATTATGCAAAACATATAATCTTTGAGTGCATCAACAATCCCAATTTATCTAAATATAAATCATGCTGTAATCATTAGCTTTCAGAAAGTGCACAACATTGGGGAAAAAGATAGACAAATAAGAAATTAAGGAAAAACAAAGAAGAGGACTTATCTGAGTCAACAACAAAAATCTAGGCCAGACAAGAAAAAGAAAAAGAAAAAGAAATTACCTGTACTTGATGGTTGGAGCAACCTGAAAATCAGAAACTAAACCAGAACATTGGCCTCGAAATATATTCAGAATCTATTAAGATAAGGAGGAACTCATTGTATTGTACGATTTTAGACACTGTTTAGATGTGCTCTGACCATAAAGCTATAGCCTATATGGCATGATTATGTTTTTTCATGTACAAGGATTAAATTATCGGACTCTACAGATAGCTGAAAGTGTAAGTACTTGAACAACATTCGTTACCAATAGTATCCTTGAATGACAAATCACTTCATTATATTTACATAATCTTCACAAAGCGATTAAAGTCGAACTTAGCTACAAATCATATATAAAATTTTAGTTAATCTAAAATAAAGACTAATAAGAATACAACACGCGTTTTTAACTGCAAAGATCCTGCCTAATTAATTTTCTTTTGCATCTAAGGTGCTGCCAGATTGATGTACCATTTATTTTTAATACTTAGATTACTAGCAACTTCATTTTTTGATATTCATTTGTTCAACATCTTTTTTCCTAAAACAACAAGTTTCTCAATACATTAGAAATAACAACTTGGTAGCTAATATTCTGATCAAATATAGTTGCCTGCATTTTGCTCTTCTACATGAATAGTTATCAGTAGAATAATTATATTATGTAAATTCAAGTACCTATAATACAACATATGTTACATATTTTGTTAAAAATTACGACATGCAGATGGAAAAGATAACTATAGAATTATAGAAAAATGTTATGGTGTAAAAGGATCACTATAAATATGAGTTTCCTCTAAAGATATAGCCAAGACACGTCTAATTAGAAGGGGCTGCCTATGTTAATACTATTATCATATTGCTAGTACTAATTAAAGACCCTGTAACGATCACAAGTCAAAAAGGGGGGAGAAAAGGAGAATAAAGTATAAAGTAGAACCTACATAATCAAGGATATAGACCTGCAATTGACACATGGAACATTGGTTGCATATTCGCTGAAATTTGACGGGAAAGCCTCTTTTTCCTAGAAAAAATGTAGTTCATCAATTAGATCTCATGGCTTATCTGTTGGGTACACCTCCTCTAGAAACCATGGCGAGGGAGTGAGAAAAATAAAGAACACTGTGCGGGTCTGTACGAAATTGCAAAATGGGGGAAAATTGAAATTGAAACTTAGATTGTATAACCAATCCAGGCAACAATTCCACCTCTAATATTTATGTTAAGGATTCTTGCTGCTATTTTGGTTCGATAGAAGATAACGAAAAAGAGAATAATTGAAGTCACATACTCTTGACAATAAACCAAGAAAGCAGTTGAAGCTATAAATTTTAAGTGCAAAAGAAGAAAAATTGGTTTTCTAAAAGGAATCTGGAATCCCCTTTCACGTTGAGGGGCAAAAGAAAAGGAGGGAAAAATTTAAAGCATCAGCATGATGCCTTACGAACAGGAAATTGTAAATAGTCCGTTAAACAATAAAATGAGGTTGGCTCTTTTTATTATTGTACGAATATTTGTTTTTGAAGTCGATTGATTACTTTAGAAAACACAAACCTGTATAACACACTTTATATTTTTAGTGATACTGGTAGCATATATCAGACACTTTATAGCAGATTCTTAATGATACCGGTAGCAAATATAAGACACTTTATATTTGAAACTTCTACGAAAAGCTAATATTGCTAACTATAACATTGTAGTTCCATCGAAGAAAAAGGGTGATTTTTTTAGAATAAACCTTTTATTTATAAGAAAAATTCAGTTAAAAATTAAACTCCTTAAGCTTAGGCAAACATGCCCTAAGAGCTTAAATTTGAAGTTCTAAAAACAGTGAATGCTTAACAATTAACAATGCAGATTTCTTTGTAATTAGACCCTGTATATTCTCCCAGGAAAAAAATATTGAAATAGAATTGGTGATATTAATCACACATCTCATCGACCTGGCGTGTATCACACAAAAGTCCAACACAAATTTCCGAAAAATCAATTTTTGTCCAAAATAGAAACAAATTGCTAGCAAGGGCATAACCCAAAAAATAAATTACCAATGGAATTCGTACATATTTCAAAAAATTATTCAAACACCTTTCAAGCATTGATAGAGCTATGCAACTTATATGAGCTTATAAAGAAATAAAAACAAAGTAATTAAAGACTTTACAACCATCATAAGCCAAAAAAAAAAAAATATGGGAAGAAAAAAGTGAATAAAGTATAAATAAGTAGAATAAGTAGAACCTACATATAATCAAGGAAAGCATAGCACAGCTACAAATGTTCCTTAGACAAAAGTGATGATAAGTCCAATGAAGCACTAATTGCCTGTCAAATGTACAAACACTTCTGCCTTCCGTTTATGTATTACTAATTTATAAAGCATTGATTATCATATTATTCATCTGTTGGTACACCGTCTCCCCGAAACCATTGTGAGGGTATTTAAAAAAAATAAAGAACACCATGTCTCATGCGAAATTGCAAAAAGGAAAAAATCAAAATTGAAACTTAAATTGTGAAAAGAAGATTTCTTATCCAATCCAAGCCACATTTCCATGGAATTAAAATGACCTTCAGGATTCTGCTGCCTTCGTGGTTAAACAGAAAAACAATGAAAAAGATGAAGTCCCAAGTTCTTGAAAATAAACCAAGAAAGCTGTTGAAGCTATAAATCTTCCGTGCAAAAAATAATTTCACAACCAGACTTGATTGAAATAATTGTCAGCGCATGAACGAAAATGATAAAAATAATGAGATTAAGCAGTAAGCAATCAATTGAAGCAAAATCGATTCATTCCAGAGAACAAAAAGAGGATAATTAAGTCGTCTATTGACAATAAACCAAGAAATGTGTTGAAGCAGTACATTTTTCAGCGCAAAAAATAAAGTGGGAAGAAGGAAAATTGGTTTTCTTAGGTTTGTAAAAGGGATCTGGAATTGTAATGGAAGGGAAAAGAGACGAAATCCCCTTTCAGTTAAAGGAATAAAAGAAGAAAAGAGAAAAGAGGCAAAAAAAAAAGAAAAAAAAAAAAAAAGAGAAGATAAGGCTTCAGTAAAGTTGCCTCTTTTTATTATTGTAGGAAATTGTGAACAGTTGTTTAAAGTAAAAATGAAGTTGCCTTTTTTTATTATTGTCGGATATTTTTAAAAATTTTAAATTCTTTTTTTAAAAAAGAAATTTAAAAGATAAGAGTACAAAAATAATTTTCTCAGCCACTCAAAATTTTGGATGGATTCCATTAACAGGGACATTTTGTGCGTATTTATGAAAAATTGAGTACTCAACGTGCTAAAAAAATTAAGTACCCAGGCAATTCAAAATGCAAAGATTGGAGACCTTTTGTGAAATTTATCCTATCTTTTTTTGTTTCAGTAACACTACTCTTCTACCACTCATCTTTACAAAAGCTATCGCTCAAAGGGGCTTACACTGAAATCTCTCTTTGACAATTAGTTTATCAATGTTTTAACCTTTTAAAATGAGTTGAGTGTAAACTGTTGGAAAAGTGGCGCTTCTTTATGAAAGATATGTGGATGGGAATTAAATTTGACTCGTTCATTAACTTTTGTGTAACATATAAGTTAATAAGGCAATCGGATAAAGTCTGTTTGGCTGAGCATGTAATTGGTTTATAAATTCAATTGGTTTGTAATTGTCATTTAGCATCATGAAGATGAAATTTTAGTGTTGTGGCAAATGGCTAACGATGCGCCCGAAATGGCGGAATCAATTAGGGGAAGGAGGACGCACGTCTTTCTTGATGATTTTGACTTTGTCAATCTCCCCCTTCAAATAAATTGTTACTAAAATAGTAATAAAATTTGCATTCCCTATCTAATATATATATATAATAATTAATAAATGAACTTTTGACAATGGTGTGTGCATTATTAATTTTTTATTATCTATGTATTATTAAGTTTAGATTTTTACTTATTCTTATTGTACTTATTACATATATCTTTAATGTTCTTTTGCTACTTTTTTTAATCGAAAAGGAGGATTTATCCATCATTCATATCAATAAAGACATACAAAAGAGACGTACAAAAGAGAGGTCTCAAGAAAAAGAGGTGCCTCATTCGAAATCATTACACTAGTATGAGAAAAAGATTGCCTAGCAAGTTCATGAGTCGTGGAGTTCACATGGTGTTTAACAAACTTAACCACAAATCCCCTATTAGCCTGAATTACAGCTCTACGTTCTTGTATGATGATCCCAAATTCGGAGTGATCAAATATGGCCGAGTTGACGGAGTGTACTACTAGTTTAGCGTCTAACTCAAAGATGACTTGGTGTTCCATCAATCTCACCCAAAGAAGAGCCCTCTAGTAATCCCATAGCTTCGGATTCATCATCATCATCATCATCATTATTATTATTGACTAAACATACTAATACTAATTAACTATAGAGGATTGATGATAAGATTATAAAATAAAAAAATAAACACTGAAAATGGTGATGCCATAAAAATACAGAGTGTTGGATAAGATTTAACATAAAATAGTAATAAAAAATTAAAAATAAATAAATTCTAATGTCATCGCTGATCGCTCCCGATTAGTCATCAATGCCTAATAATAAAAATAATTTTAGCATCAACAACAGTTCCACTTCTCCACCAATTAGCTAATGTAAAATGTCAATAAGTTAACATGTAGCAATTGGGTAATAACATACGTGGTAATAGGT
>CAVNYN010271641.1:0-28584 GCA_963692815.1 Nyctanthes arbor-tristis | reverse complement strand
ATAATGGGTTAATTTGCATAAATTCAACCTCTCAAATATTTGAGAGGTTGAATTTATGCAAATTAACCCATTATTTTTTTTTCTTAATCCATTTTGTCAATCATCATTACCACGTAAATGTTAGTCAGAGAGCCATTAAACGATCTTGCTCTAATATACAAATGATCTAACACCATATGTATGACATTATATGGTGCTATATGACTATGTAGCGTGCACCAGAGCGTGTCACTTAATTGTAGCTTTCCATGTGTTTTCTCATTATATGATACTAGATCGGAGTTACTTTCTAGGAATGTCTAGAACCGTAAATGCACTTTTTGCTTAATTTGCCCTCTAGGTGATGCGCGGACAAAAATAATAAATAAATATATATATTTATTTATTTATTTATTTCTTTTTGAAAAAACGCAAAAATAGCTTTCAGCGTGCAAGTGGTCGACAGGGGTCCACCTGGTGACGCTATAAATTTGAGAAGGACATTAGTTGACTTCTTCTTAATAATAATAATAATAATTTGATAATAATCAAACAGTTCACCACACACTAATTGTGGGATTGTGGTAGGGTTCCTTGCACGAATAATCTTCACTTCTTTTTTTTTTTTTTCTTTTTCCCCTTTTGAGAAAAAAGATATCATGTGCATGAGCATCTCCAATACACATTTTTTTACATTGTCTATTGATGAAGGAAAGACTTCAAAAATCAAGTGCATCTCACCATTAGTCAGGACTACATTCTCCTGAAAATAATCTCCTACTAAACGCACATATAATAGGAGATAAATTTTTCATACTTTTTCTTCGTCACTCCCCTGTTCTATGTCTATATTCTCACATACAACCTCACCTAGAAAAAGTGAAAAAAAAAAGAGATAAAAGAGATAAAAAGTAATTAAAAGAATAGAAAGCCAAAAGAAAATTGAAAAAAAATATGGAACCCAGCCGTATCCCAAATAAAAAACACACCCCAACTAAAACATATTTATTTATACTTAAACAACACCTAATTTACAAAATAAAACAAAAGAGGAATAAAAATCCTAACCAACCGGTCCACCCATCTACTCATTTTTCTTCCCTTATCTAAAAATTCCTCTTCTTCCTATGTTATTTATTTTATATTCTTTATTTATTTTGTTTAAATCTCTTCGGAAACCTATTAAAGGAGAAAGGGGGGGGGGTTAGTTGGGGGAAATATATATAAATATTGAACTACTAAACACTTAACCACACATCAGTTGTGGGATTGTGTTACACGAAATAGATGTGAAATTTCAAAAATTTCCATGTCTTAATGAATTTATTATTATATTGGAAGTTAAACAATATAAATAAGTGTAAAGCATGATTAAATTAGAAAGCTAAACGAGATTTCAGATTTAAACAAAACCTAGACCAACTTTTGAAGATATATATATATATATATATATCAAAAATTTTATTATGAATACTGGTAGAGCTCCCTATATACATACACACACATAATATAAACTATAATAATAAAGTATGTGAATAAAGCTGGTACAAAAAAATAAGATAAAGTTTTGTTTAAAAAAAAAAAAAAAGGAAATTCTACGATTTTACGATAGAACCGTAATTGGTCAAATCTGTCGATTATAAAAAAATATTGAAATCATTAGTACATGTAAATTTCATAGTCTTTAAAGAGATTTTGAAATAATTTTTTAAAAATTTTATTATAATATAATCATCAAAGATATTAGACACACCAATCCATACACTACATTTTTGAAGCATTTGTCATGCACGACGACAACCAAGTTCCAAGTCTGAAGAATTTGTCATGACTGCATTTCTTAAGTTTATACCGTTAAAACTCCCATCGGTGATGCTTGGGAAAAGTCAATACATTTTTACACTTAACACAAATTTCAGTAATATTTCTCCATACACTACCAAAGTAACTTAGAAACCCCTTTTCTTTTCAACCATTGAAACTTAAACCATAATACAATTGGATTACAAATGATTACCCATCAAACACTCTTTATTCATCATCAATAAATATAAATGGCAAAAATATCAGCAATTTTTCATAGAAAAGAAAAATTGAAAACATCAGCTATAAAGATTAACCAACATTTAGAAATAAATCCAGCATTTGCATTAAGTGAACTCTACAGACAAAGGTGCCTTGAAATCAAACAGGCAAAAAACTATAAAAGAAAAAACTATACATGCATTTTAAGTATGTTGCTAAAACACTGTTATACCACAAGAAAATCGTACATATAGGGAAATTAAACTGCATAAACAATGACAATGACAGCATCGTGGCCAACAACTCTTATACATCACTTTTGAAATGCCTCAGGAAATATGGCGTCAAGAAATGCCATCCAATCCACACACAAGAACAACCCTGTAAGCGGGCAGCTTGGTATCTTTAAGATGCTTATTTGGACTATTTATTCCTCGCCAAGCAGTTGTGAATTGCAAGACGAAGCCGAAATAACTGCAGACTAATAAAAAGCTGTATATAGTATTCCAATAGATCCCAAAAAACTAAAATTGTTGCGAAGATTATATAGCTACTTACATAAGTAAAACATACATAGACGATTGGATGAGTTAACAAAAAGGACAAATAATGCTATTACAATGGATACAAAGCAAAAACACATTCCCAACACGATAAAATACAGAACAAAAACAATAAATAAAGATACTGATAAAAACGTTGACAATATAATCAAATTCATAGAACAAATAAACAGTATAATCAGCATCCACAATATATGAATAAAATAAAAGACAGACTGATGCTTTGAGGATGACGAAAGGAGATAAACACACACACACACGCACATATTCAAAAATAAGAGTGTTAAACAATCTAGGGTAATGGATTTATCTCAAAAACAATTAAAAATACGGGTAAATAGAAACATACTGGATTTATAATTCTAAACTAGGACGGGAATCCAGCCAAAATATACTCCACTCAACTATGGAAATAATCAAATCACTCGAAATCAGGGTTAATGCCATAATTACTATCCTGAAACCGGATGAACATCAATCCGTAGTCAAACCATTATAAAAGTGCAATTCAAGTCCAAACACAACACGACACCTAGTTGAAATCTTCGATTGGAAATCTAAAATTAAAAATCAAGAAAATAGATTAATTAAGAAAATGCAAAAAATTAATTCAATAAAAAAATTAAAGAGACACGAAGAGTTAAGAAAAAAAGTCTTACATCAAAAACCTAAAAGTAAAAATTATAAGAAGGGATTAAGAAAATTAAAAAAAATTAAATCAAATCAACAATTAAATATAAGGGGAAGAGAAATATTAGAAGATTTGAATTTCTATAGGAAGATTGAAGCTAGAATCAGATGAAGATTTGAGGATAAAGTATAAAAAGGAGAAATTAAGGAAATTTGAGGCTAACACAAATGCAACAACAGAAATTAGAAGACAAATTAGATCAGTATAAATTTCGAAAAGGAAACAATAAGAATATGCAGTGGAGAAGATAATTCAGGAAAATATAATTTCCTTGATGACGTCGTCAGTAACGTTAACAGAATCTTTATGAAGCCAGATCAGTAGTGGGAAAAATCATGCCAGACAAACTTCTCTTATTATTAATATATAGATTATTATTTTTATTTTTACTGTATAAAATATAATAAAAAATAATCATCATCAGAATATTTGCGCCCCTAATTCTTTTGTAGATCAGGCCTTTATTGAGTTTACTAATTGTGTCACGTGCTTTGCACATATTTTTTTTTTTTTTAATTTTGTAAATATTAGTGATAGTAAGTATCATGCCCCTAAATTTATTACTTTATTTTCTTATATTAATGGCGTCTAACGGTAGCAGAAGTATTTAAGAAATTAATCTCAATTCAAAATTGAGAGCAAGATTTTACAAATATAAACCAAACACTATTATACATAATATCATGTTATTATAGATATACAATGACTATGACGGGCTACCCACAATAAAACTTCGGCCATATATCGAAATCCCGATCATATACATATATTCTCTATCCTTGGGGCGATCTGACCACAAAGCTCTTAATTTAATACCTACAAGATTATTAAAAGGGAAAGGAAGAGAGGGGTGAGTACAAAGTACCCAATGAATAACATGTATTGACTCAAGATGAAATGCAAGAAATGTTACTTTTATGTACAAAGAAGAACTTTTTATATGTACAAATCGGGTACATTACTAGTTTAGCCTCTACCTGTAACTGCAAGATACAAAGATTCAAGATGACCATGATTACATCGCATATTCATAATACCACAGAGATTACCATATAGTAAGGCGAAATAGCTAGATAGTACTACTAACGATGCTCAAAAGCAAGAAACAATCATCCGATAGAGTATGTGGTAGCTTCTCATTGGATGCATTAGGGGCTGGGCCCTCAATGCATCCAATAGGAGGCTGCCACTGCGTCTGTTGGATACTATAAAATGGTATCTAATGGATACTATAAAATATCCCAATTGTGTACAACCAAGTATAGAATGTCAAAAAAATTTAAGGAAAGCACGAGTTTTGAAGATAGGGAGTCAAGATACATGTTATTCACCTTTTAATTTCCAAAATTCCTAGAATAATCATAATGTGGAAAATGTCTCTAAAATCCTGATATTCCTTAATTAGAGTTGTGCTTTAAATTGGAATCTTGTTATATATGGAGATGACTTTTTTTCAAGTGAAAAATCAAGCATTTGATGGGTTTTAAGAGTTGTTTTTCTTCTCTCAATATTTATGGTCGAATTTCCTCTTACACCTTAGGTGAAAAGTATCTTTGGGGAGAACTTTGTGTATTTCCTTTGCCTTCGGCCTTTTTTTATACTTATTTAGATTTAATTGTTTTTAAATAACATTTGAAATCCACCATTTACAAAAATAGCAAATGACATATTAATTGGCAAAACTAGCACCATATGTTTAGGGGATCACGTTGCCAAATATGGATCAATCGTTTATTGCTCATGGAGTATTTATACTTTATATTGTTTTATAAGTAAGTCATTAGACTTTGATTCATGTTAATTAAAAACCACTTTTTTACGTTTTGTGTCATTTAAATAACAAGCTTAAAATCATTTGTCAAAATACCGATTACGTTGTTTAACTTATTGTTAGAGATTTCTAGAATGTTACAGTACGTCAATCCCGATCTCTCGCAAGATGTATAACAAGATTATCCCGTCATACGTACAAATGACGAGAAATTATTGAGACAATTGCGTAAGCTTCCACATATAGGGGCCCAACGTATGTAGGTTTTCTTAATATATAGTCTTCTGCCATGTGTGTCTGTTGGGAGATCATTTTTATGAACTTACTAACCCGATATTAAAATATAGCTTTTTCTGAAAAATTTTATTGTTTTTATTAGACTAGTGGAGTCATGTGCGTTGCACGTATAGTGTTCACCATGTTGCGTTTGTAGTGCCAACATACGCCTTTGATGATTGGCGATGGAGGGGAACAAAATGACAATAAAAATTATTCTCAATGCAAAAATTTCCATTAGGTATATGTGATACGATATTATTAAATCTTTATCAAGAGAGGAAAAAAGTGAATGCAAAATAATGAAAATTAGCCACAACTTTAGCTAGATGCAAGACGCCAGATAAGCATGTATAACTGATTAACTGGTATACTATATAATTTAGTAGGCAAAAATCTTCAGATAAGATGGAGTTTATCAAAAACTTATTCTAATTGACAATCTCAAGGCAAGTAACTAAATGCAAAAATCTCAAGCAGGATCACAACTACAAAGGCCAATAACATATTACATACTACCCTTCGTTATATTTACACTTTTTTTTTTGCGCAAACAAAAGAGAATAAATTTCACGACACTTCTGCAAACACTGAATGTAGTACAAATAATCACATAGGTATAACTATGAACACATCTTTGAATTGAACACATCTTTAATTCGCTTGTTGAATTGACTCACTAAATTCATGGATTCTCTGCCTGAATTTGTAAACTTCAAGATTTTGTTTTAAATTAATTATTACTTTAGAATTGGAACTATGGCTCAACTTTAGCATAAATTTCTTCAGCTGAGCTCAAAAAACAAAAAGTTGGCCTCCTATGAAGTTCAATGGCCACAACTTACAAATGCAAAATCAAAAAGCTATAAAGCTAAAAAAAATGCTTCTAAGCTGTCAATAAAAAATAAGAATACACAAGGAAAAAATGATCAATTGCTGAGAGAAGCTAAGGGATACCCTGAGCACATCCTTCCATCTGATGGCAATGCACGGTAAACAACATTACGCCCAGAAGAACATATAACTTCGTACTACCATATGCAAAATCTTTACAACTAAGGAAAAAAATAACACTAAATCGTAATTCATAGGAAATGCTCCTAGTCCCCGGAAACTAATTTCCAATAATATATTGCAACTCTGCAATGGTGGGCAAAAATCTAGAATAACAAAGAAATATACAATTCGAGGGGTTTAATGGAAAATTTTACAATGCTAGTACAGCTACTTTGAACTCCATTCACGATAATTAGAATGGAGAAAGTAAAAAAATTACAATACACCTTACCTACAAATGTCTACCACTCCAAAGGATAGTCTTGCAGACCTAAATATAAATATACGTTCGTAAATGGGAAAAGCAAAACCAAAAATCTGATCCAAAAAAAATGGCGTTGAGGGCCAATTTCAAAATATTGATGCAGCTGTGTACAAATATAACTGCATAAATAACAGGGAACAAACACCTAACAAGAAAAAAAGACGGGAAGGAAGGATACTGTATATTAATCTCAACTCGATCTGATCTAGCGCATTAAGGTTCGGTTTTATTTTTGTGGCTGAAAATGATTTTTCCCCCCTTTGGGATCCGCCCTCATCCGTATAGGGACAAAATTGATATAAAGTTTAAAGGTTGGGGAGATAAAGTGAAAATCACCCTATATATAAATTGGAAGAATCATCAACGATGGTAAACGAAATACCGAGAAGGTGCAGAGCTTTTCAACTCTACCAGTCCTAGAATTGGGCTCCTCTTTTCAAGTATGCCACTGCTATTGACTCCATAAACATACCTCTACCTCTGTTAGATTTCTTGGTCAAGATTCAAGAATAAGTTGAAAATTTTTTCCTCAGCGTCTCACCCATCAATTATTGTTCTTGATCCAATGTTCTTGCTTCAAGTGGCTTAGCACTCTTTCCTGATTTCTTTGCCATTTTCAGGTTGTTTTGATTTCTCCTCCTCTTGTCTAGTCTCATTGGGAAAAATGACCTATGATGAGGTAAACACGATCAATTTGAAGATTGCCCTACATAAAATTGTGGGTTTATATATCCTGTGCTGGTTAAGGAAGGATTCCTAGTCTTTTACATTTAGCAGCGCGGACACTTTGACTCGACTCAAGGTATCTCTTTTCCTTGCAGGTGGAAACAAGAATGGTAAGTGCAATGAAGATGGCCATGACTGATATTGACAGGTAACGAAAGATTTGCTTCGAGTTAGCATTTGTTCTAATTCAACTGTCGGAACATAATTTGGAACTTGATTAGGACTCGTTGAATGATTAATATCTGGAAATGCCTGTGAAGAAAAGTATCAAACATTACTCACTGAATTAATATTTTACTATTTCAGCTTGTTTGAGAGTCTATTTCAGCAGACTTCTGTCCCGCGAAGAGAAATGGAGCTACAATTTTAGAACAAAATGTGTCCAACAATCTTGACTGGGGAGGAAATTAGAGGAGAAGGGGGTACGTCCCTTGAAGTAGCTCTAATCGATACCTGTACTGGACACATAGTAGATGTGGGGCCGAAAGCCTCGGCAAATGTGGAAATACTAGTTCTTAAGGGGGAAGAGTTTGATGCTTGCGAAGGAGATGACTGGTTCAGTGGTAATATTGTTCAAGTGGAACAGGGAAAACTGCCTTTTCTTAAAGGAAACGTGCAGTTAAAACTGGAAAGAGGAGAAGGTGTTGTAGATGGTATCAAGTTCAGAAATCATACGGTGAAAACTAGTCCACCAGTGTTCAGGCTGGCGGCCAGAGTTGTGGATTCATTTCAAGGCACACAAGTGAAAGAAGCAACAACACAAGTTTTTACCGTCAAGGACTTTCGCAATAAATGTGAGTCATTTTGAATTCAGTAATACTATGCTATTAACTGATTTTAAGTTAGACAGGTTGCTCATGTATGCATTCAGTTCGGCTTATCATTTAATAGTAGATATGTTTCCATGAATCAATCTTTGGTTTGTAGATAATAGGAAACACGGCGTCCCAGCTCTGAATGATGAGGCATGGAGATTGCAAAATATTCAAAAGGGCGGTAAGATTGATGAGCGTCTGCGCAAAGCTAAAATTTTGGCTGTGGAGGACTTCCTAACTCAACTACTGAAAAATCCTGAAGAGCTGAAAAGAGTAGCTTCTCATTCTTCTTCTTCTTTCACTTCCTTTGTTCACTACATGACAATACATTTTACAGAAGGTAGTAAAATATTCTTGTGGTTATTTCATTCGTAGATTGTCAACTTAGGGCAGAAGAAGTGGGAGGTGACATTGAATCATGCACGGACATGCTTGGTCGACCGCAGGAGGTATTGCTACATGAACTTTCAGCAAAATTCCGGGGTTGTTTTTGATCTTCTCGGAAATGTGCTTGGGTTGATCTTGAAAGGTCGATATGCTCCTGCTAATTTCTTATCAAGAGAGGAAAAGGCATGATTCATACAACTGATCTTCTAAAGCTTCTGATATGAATCTATCTATTGTTATTTTTCTTGTTCTAATCCGTTTGAACCAACGTTAATTATAGGCTCATAGCGACGAGTTACTGTCATCTGCATGCGGAAACTGGGAGGATACAGTTTCCTTTGACAGTGAGATAGAACTTCAGGAATACTTGAGCTGCTTTACATTTACTCATCCTCCCACTTCTTTCCAGACAGAACACAGTACTCATCCCCATCTTCGCGATGGACGCAGCCCTTCTAAAATAACTGGTAAATATTGTCATTCTAGTGTCAACCAAGTCAGGATGGATGGTGGGGAGAATGCCCCTAACCGTCAAACTACAACTGTGAGATCGGAATTCTGTAATAATTAAATTCGTCCATGGATTTCAAACTCAGCCTAGTGCAGAAGATGATATGGAGATTGAACGCGGGCATCCACCGGAGGCTACTAGCTCAGTTGCCCTTGTTGATCATTCCAATTCTTTGCAGCCACAACAGAGTCAGAATCCAGGGCCTTGTGGAGTGATTAATGAGTTGTTTCACGGAGGGCGGGAGATTGAACACGGGCATCCAACCAAGGCTACTAGTTTGGTTGCCCCTGTTGATTCTCCTGATTCTCTCCAGCCACAACAGAATCAAGATTCAGGGCCTTCTTGGGTGGCTGATGAGTGCTTTTATGGAGCAATGGAGGAGTCGTTACCCGGAGTTGGTCAGCCAAGTGCAGAAGAATCTAGTTATCTACGGATTGTGGAGGATGAAAATATTGTAAACAATTTTCCTTTCCTTGAATTTCTGTAATTCCTTTTTGTATCTTACTCATATTAATTGATAGTTAATTACAGCGAGAAGCATGTGAGATACAGAATATACTTTGTATTCCACTGATGAGTTGAGTAATGAAATTATTAGGGGAACAGTTGTCCCTCTTTCTAGGAATTTCGTCTCTCTGATTCTTGCTTCTCAGCTTTGTGGAATTGCAATTGAATTTTGATTAGAGGATCCTCTCCGCAATTCACCACTACTATCTCCAGTTCCGGATCCTTACTACATGCAGTTGATTCTGGGACAATAGTATTCAGAAATTTCTTAAAGCATGCTGCAACTTCCTAGTGTTGTGTACCAACCCTTTCCTTGACCGCAAGCTTTTTTGATATGTTGTGAATAAGCTGCAGAGTTCTTGATAAATAAATGAATCGCATGATTAGGAATCTTGCAACCTAATTAATAATTTTAATAAAATGAAAACCAGACGAAGAAGAGTTTCCGGGGATCTCATTTAATTGTAAACTAATTAAAGTTAATTATACGATGTCCTAGAGCTCCAGACTTGACTTGAACCTTACCACCTGAAAAACTAATGTAGAAACTAGGACGAGGATTAATCAAATTAGTCCCATAAATTAGACGGTGAAAATTTGGTGATGAAACAAAATCATCGCAAAGCCAACTAGGCCAACAAGGAAGTCAGCACAATGGAGAACAAAGAATCAGAAACCCCAGGCTAAGCATTTAAAAGATCGTACTAGTCTTTACAGTGAATATCGACCGTAAGATTGTAATGCAGTAATAGGAGAAAGAAAGAATATTAGAACAGAAAAGGAGAAGGCTAATCATTTGTTACTTCTTTAAATCAGCTGGGAGGAGACGTCTCCCTTTACAGTCACCAATGATTTCTTCTTCATTGCAATGGTTGTTTAGATCACGACAAGTTTCGTATCAAATATTAGTGACTATGTTGTCAAAAAAATAAAATGTTAGAGAAATTAATCACACTTTTTGAAAAGATCAAGGACCTCAGTTGCAATTTCTTCTTTAATTTGCTCACCAGCGAAGCGGTCAAGTGCTGAAGACAAGGATGGGCTCCACTTGGGGATGCTGGGCGAGTTTCGTAATAATTTGACAATCAAACACCCCACCGCACATTGGCTGTGGGATTGTGTTGTAAGGTTTAAATAAGAATGAGAAATTTCAAATATTTTCATGTCTCGACGCATTTAATAGAAGTCGAAATATAAATACGGGTGAAGCACGATTGTATTGTGAGGGCTCACTTTAAACTTAAATTGAGACTTAAACAATGTGGCTTGAGTAATCCATGCGATCTTTCCTTTCTTGTTTTCCTGTCCCAAAATCATGCTCCTCCATCCGTCCCACAAAGATATTCATCATTTTCTTTTATATCTGTTCAAAGTATATTTCTCTTTCCTTAATTAAATTTTTAGCTTTTTTAATGTACTCTTATTTATTTATGTTGTGTAGAAATTAACAACAAAAAAGAAATAAAGTGAAATATTAAGTAAAATAAAAAGCATATTAAGAAATACATCCTTAGAGCATACATTTCTAATAATATTAAATTAATTTTCTTAATCTATTTGGAAAATAGAAAGGGAAAATCTTTGTATGACATAAGAGAGTATATTATGCACCCCTCATTTTTCTTCAAGAAAGTACAAAACACATTCCATGGTCAAAGAGATGGCTTGATCAAAAAAACCCCGGGCCGAGAAGGGAGAAAACAGAGTGTCAAACACTGGCTGTTGGCAATTGGCTTGATAAGGAATATATGTCCATCCTCGTCCAAGCAACACACCTTTATTAGAAGTAATTCTTTTATTGTTGCTACCGAGTACCGAATATTTCACCTTTAATAACTACATACATTAAAAATGGGTATAATAGTGAACTAACATTTCAACTACTTATCAATAAAGAAAGTGACATATAATTTAAGATGAATAAAAAAGAAATTCGTGTATATCTTAGTGGGACGAACAGAAGAATAACAATGAAACAGTTCACCACACATTAATTGTGGGATTGTGATAGGATATCATGAAGTCATGAACCAATAATCTTCACTTTAAAAAAAATAAAATAATAATAATCCAATGATAAATGTTAATCTAAAAAAAAAAATCATGTGTACAAGCATCTCCTATGCATATATATATATATATATATATTTGACATTGTCTTTTGATGGAGAGACTCCAAAAAATCAAGTGGATCATGTCATATATCAGAACTATATCTCCTAAAAATGATTTCCCACCATACGTCCCATAGAATTATCTCGTCAAACATACACGTGAAGGGAGATAATTTTTTCCTGCTTTTTCAACATCCTCCATGTTTCATATCTACATTCTTATATCCAACTTCATCGAGAAAATATGAAAAAATGAGATAAAATAGATAATAAAAGTAGTGTACGAAATTAGTCTGCGGTACATTTATACCGCAATTTTCCCCTCCCAAAAAGGTATTTTTGCGGGGCATTTTAGACTTTTTGAGTTCATTTCGTAATGTTTGCTGTCATCTATATTTTTGTTTTGATTTAAATTGATTTGATTAGATTCAGTTTTTTTAATTTCAATGTTCCCTTGGTTTTTTCCCCCACTTATATCTTCAAGATTGCTTCTCTAAATTTTGTGACAATCCAACTTTATTTAAAATTACTGATCAAGGGATGATATTTAATTTATTTTTTTTTTTTTGGGATAGAAAGAATGTTTGAAATTGGAAGGACTTCCCGTTTCACTGATTTTTATATGTAGTTTTTAGTTGGATTTAATATCCTATCTTGTATGTTATAATTCTTCTGTTTTCTCTTTAGTTATTTTACTAAAGATTTTAGTTCTTTGAAATATAATATTATAGTTCAAGTAGCAAATTCAATCTTTAAAAAGAAATTTTTAAAAGATATTGAATAAGTTACATATATAAAATAAAATTTTTAATGGGTGACTTCATACATATATATACTTGATTCTATTTAAGAGCTTAAATTATGAAGGTAAAATATCCATTAAAAGTTATTTAGATTCTGGAACGAAATCAAGTTGATTGGGATGTTATTTATATAATATTTTATTTATTTATCACTCCTAATTGCTTCTGTGTTTTACTTAAATTGCATCTTATTACTTTATTATTTTATTAAATAGATTTTTGTCAAAGAAAGATATGAGATAATTTAGATAATTCTTGAGCATTATCAATAACCTTAGGGTTATTTTCACTATAGGTCCTTGAGTTTTCAATTTTACATCAATTTTATCCCTATTCTTTTTTAGCTTACTAAGTTCCCAACCTTTCATTTATTATCATGTTACATCCCTAACGTTACATTTCGTCCCTAACCTTTCAATTTTCACTATTAACCCATATCAAAATGACTATTATACCATTGATACTTTATTTCCGCCATAGGTCCCTAACCCTTCTATTTCTATATAATTTTATTCTCATTATTTTTTGAGCGTTTAAAAGCCCAACATTTTATTTTTTATCGTGTTATATCCACATTAATACTTTCCATACTAACATTTTAATTCTTATTGTTAATATCTATTAAAATTTTCATTATATCATTAATTATTTAAATAAAAAATAACAAACAATATAAAATAAAAAATTAATACACTTTAACATACTCAAACACAACTCAATAACCATAGTCAGAAATAACGATAACGGAAAAACTCGATTTATAATGGTCTCGATGGATATCAAATATGTGTCAAAGAAAGATGTCGATCTAAGTATAAACATAGCGAGTTAGATCTGATTTCTTGATTATCACATATTACATGAGGAATACGGATTGGGTAAATCTACCCAGTATTGATTTTTGATTTATTAAAAAAAAAAAGACATACCCTAATACTTTAATTATAATTTAATTTCTTATCTCTCTTTTTTATTTTCACCTTAATTTGCCCTCTATTTTTTTGAAATATATACAGCATGCATAGATGCAGGTTATATAGGACAAGAAGTTTTTTAACAAAACTTTCGAGGGGTTTTATAGAAAATTTTGAAACATGAAACTAAGATATATAAGCAGTATTGCTATGTCATTTTATCTACAGTAAAACAACAAAAATAGAGTGCCATAAAAATAGATTGTGGTGTTAATATGACAAGTTATATACCCGCGCGTTATATGAAATAAAATAATTAATCAAAAAATACTTGGTAATTGAAAGAACCAAATAATCACAATTTTATTGTGTATTATTGGTAGCCCGGCACGAAGGGGGGAGTCCCCCCTTTGCTACAGGAATGGTAGTCGGAAATGGCTGTCATTCCGGCAGCAAAGAGGGGGGGGAGCTGCCGGCATGGTGGTTTTGGGAGAGGGGGGAGTCCCTCTCCCACCATTTTTCTTTTCTTTTTTTTTTCAAATTTTTTAATTAAAATATGTTAAAATATTTTTTTGTTTTGCCCAAAATACCCCTGTCCTCAACGGTCGAAATTGATGTTTTCCGTCTCTAGGGATGAAAAATGAGATTTCACTAAAGGTTAGGGCCCTAAAAAAGTAAAATTAAAGGTTAGAGACGTAATCGATAAAAAGTTGAAAGGTTGGGGACGCTAGGTGTAATTAACCCTTTTCACTATTAACCCCATATCAAAATGACTATTATACCATTGATACTTTATTTCCACTATAGGTCCTTAACCGTTCAATTTCTATATAATTTTGTCCTCATTATTTTTTGAGAGTTTAGAAGCCCAACATTTTATTTTTTATCGTGTTATATTCCCATTAATACTTTTCATACTAACATTTTAATTCTTACTGTTAATACCTATTAAAATTTTCATTATATCATTAATTATTTAAATAAAAAATAACGAACAATATAAAATAAGAAATTCACACACTAACATACTCAAACACAACTCAATAATCTTATTCAGAAATAACGATAACAGAAAAACTCGATTTATAATGGTCTCGATGGATATCAAATTTGTGTCAAAGAAAGTTGTCAGATCTAAGTATAAATGTAGTGAGTCGGATATGATTTCTTGATTATCACATATCACATGAGGAATACAGATTGGGTAAACCTACCCAGTATTGATTTTTAATTTATTAAAAAAACGACATACTCTAAAACTTTAATTCTAATTTAATTTCTTGTCTCTTTTTTTTTTTATTTTCACCTTAATTTGCCCCTTATTTTTTTGAAATATATACAGCGTGCATAGATGCAGGTTATATAGGACAAGAAGTTTTTTATCAAAACTTTCGAGGGTTTTATAGAAAATTTTGAAACATGAAACTAAGATACATAAGCAGAATTGCTATGTCATTTTATCTATAGAAAAATAACAAAAATAGAGTGCCATAAAAATAGATTGTGGCGTTAATATGACTAGTTATATACCCGTGCATTATATGAAATAAAATAATTAGTCAAAAAATACTTGATAATTGAAAAAACCAAATAATCACAATTTTATTATGTGTTGTTGACTCATGTACACATGTTACTAATAATTAAAATTTTACTGCGTACAATTCTTTCACTTGGAAAAAAAACTAATTAAATTGTCACTTATATAACTGTACTTTTAACTAATAAAAATGAGAATTAATGAAGAATTTTTTCATAAAAATTTAATTTCACGTTGAATATAAAAATTAAGAAACCATAGGAAAAAAGAGCATAGAAAATTTATATAACTCTAAAATTATCACACACCCATATCGTTGTTCAATAAGTATAGGGCAAGAACTCAAAGAAACATTTAGGGTATAGATGATATTTGCTTATCAAAATGAATTCTTTATCACATTCATTCTCTACCATATATTCTTAGAAAAATTATTTTTTACATCTTTGTCATATAACGTCATATATTCTCCAAAGAAATTACTATTCACTAAATTCATTCTAAAAAGAATTTAAAAGTACACACCCTCTTGTTACAAAAGACCCAGGGGAAATAATATTATAACAAATGTTAAATTTTATATGATTTATCTCTAACATTAATTTTTAATAACTTTCCATTCTAAAAAGAATTTAAAAAAAAGATTAATTACACCTAACATCCCTAACCTTTTAACTTTTTATCAACTATGTCCCTAACGTTTAATTTTCTGTTTTAACGTTCCTAACATTTTAAAAGTATTACAGTTAAGGTTCTTGTGACGGAAACCGTCTATTTCTACTGTTAAAGTCAAGGGTATAAAAAAACTAATATTTTAATGTTTAAAAAAAAAAGAGCCCTCCAAAGGCTGCCAGAAATGGCAGCACTTGGCAGCAAAGTGCTGCCATTTTCGACAGCCCGAGGGGAGGAGACTCACTTTTCTGGTAGCCAAAATGGACGGGAGTATCCTCCCCCTTTTGGCGACCAGAAATGGTAGGCAGCAAATTATTGCCATTTCGGCAGCCAAACGAGGGAGAGACATTTCCCTTTTTGGCTACCATTTCCGGTAGTTAAAGGAGAGGAGACTCTTCTTTTGGCTGGCTGCCCGAAATGGGAGCAAAGTGCTGTCATTTTTGACAACCTTTTGGGGTGTCCCCATGCTTTTTTTTTGTTTCTTTTTTTTAAACATTAAAATATTAGTTTTTTTGTATTTTACCAAAATATCATCGACTTTAACGGTAGAAATTGACAGTATCATCACAGGGACCTTAAGTATAATATTTTTAAAAGGTTAGGGACGTTAAAAGGGAAAATTAAAGGTTAGACGTAATCAATAAAAAATTGAAAGGTTAGGAACTTTAGGTGTAATTAACCCAAAACAATTTTTTTTTGCTCTAAATCATCATCAAATATTATTATTGTATCCCCTCAGCTAAAATTTTTACCTATTCTTATATATTAATATGACAATGTGTCTACGATTGAAAGCATATAAAATAAAAGCATGTATAAGTAGGAGAGTAGGTATATATTTATATATTTATTTATTATTCTATTAATTTTTTAAAAATATCTTGACTTGAAAATCTAAACCCGAGTTGTAACTTTTATTTTATATATATTACATAGGTAACATCCCGTAAAAATTTAACAAGAAATTGAGTAAAATGAAAGTATTTTGATAATTATGGGAAATTACTTGAATTTTAAGGTTATACGATTATGATTTAACTAAAAACCAAGAAGTAGAATGTAACAATATAACTGTATTGAATTGTAAGGTTACAAGATTATTAAGAAGTAGAATGGTATTAATTGAAATGATATAAGATTTGTCACTCAAATGAATGCCAAAAATTAGACTGTGGCAGTAAAATCGTATGATATTGTATTAGTTGTCACTTAAATAAATGTTAAGAATGAGAATATGACAATATAATCAAATTGAATTACCTCAATCATAAGTGTATAAGATTAGAATATAACAACGTGATTGTATTGAATTACATCAATTGTAAGAATACAAGATGGTCACACCAAAAATTAGAATGTAGCAATGTGATTGTATTGAATTGTAAGTATTAACTGAAAGCTTACAAGGTTTGTCATTCGAATGAATGCCAAGAATTTGAATACGGTTATTGACAATGTGAATGTTATTGTGACGATGATTGAGTAACCACTTGAAATGCAACAAAATGCAAAGATTGTTACTCAAGTGAGCCCAGGAACAAGAATGTAGTTATTAGTTAGTATGACTTAAAGTTTAACCACCCAGTTGCAAAGATACGATACGTGGAAGGACTTTAAGTAATATGCATTGGAGTATCATGATTTAGTTATAAAACTACTCAATGTTTAAGGACTCAAGTAACATGGATGAAATATTATGACTTAATCATAAGGCAGCAGAAATTATAAGGACTGCTCGAGTAATTTGCCACACTGCCTTCCAAGTGCACGGCGCTAGATAGCGCCACATGTCGCGTTCTGGTTAGCGGAACTTAAAGATTTATTAAACACAACTAAATCCAGATATTTATAACAAATATAAATAGAAGGGTAGCTCGGGATTCTCAATCAATCCATCCTATCTCCCCTCTTTCTCCTTTCCTCTCTCTACATCCATACACCCATATTGAAGGCCAATTGTCTTGATCCTTAATGAGTCTCAAGCACATTATATATACAAAAGAAAGGAAATTCGTCCAAATAGAGGGAAAGGAGGAAAACAACCCTTTGTAGTTGGAAAAGACCCCTCTTCATACATACAAGAAAACCAACTTAAAACACCACTTTAATCAATGAAGATGAAGGTTTTAAAGGCATTTGTCAATAATTCAAAGAATATTTGGAAAAATCAAGTTAAAGGGGTGAGTAACAAATACTTTGATTCCCTTTTAGCATTCTTGAAGTTTGGATAAGAGAAGCATGGTTTTGACTGAAGTTTCCATGATATGAATATAGATTTTGATACATTGAAAAGAAAGATTGATTTATTACATTTGAATCACTAGTTGCTCTATCCATTTTGTATTTGCGTTTGATTTATTGCATTTGAAAAGAAAGATTGATTTATTGCATTTGAATCACTAGTTGCTCTATCCATTTTGTATTTGTGTTGCTTTGTTTTGTTGCCATACTAGGAGTCATCTAATGATGCTGAGATCGACGACGATTATGTGGTATTTGCTTTAATTTTTTTGGATTTCAGTAGGGGTTAACTGGGATTCGAATGTGGATTCACTTAATTGTACATGACCATGATTGAATTGATAAGAATTTTGCGCGCACCACGAGTAGTAGTTTAACTAGTAATAAGACCCTTTTATGCATCAAAAAGCTTGGTACAACAACGGTTTTCTTGAAAATAAATATTTTAAATGAAAGGTGAATCAAAGGATTTTATTACTCACTGAGTACTTCATACTCATTCCGTCTTTTTATAATTTTTGTAGGTGATTGAAAATATGATATTTAAAAAGCAAGGCAGGCCATGAGTTAGAGCATGCTCACGAGCAGGAGAAGTGTTTTGCATGTAGTTGGAACCTGTCCTTGAAGTTGCTACAAATGAAATTGAGAACTTATTACTTTTTGCATTAATAAGTATGCCGACCTCTCTATAATACAAATATTTTCATGCTTTATAATATATGATGAAATGAATGGGTAGTCTCGGTAATAATTTGGAGCTTATTTATCAAGGTAAAAAGCTTTCTAACGATTTGGTTTTGCTTTTGTAATCTACAAGCTATACTTATTAATATACCTATTGTGTTTTTCACATTTTATTGAAAAATCTAGCTTCAATGATTCTTTAAAATTTAACAATTTGTGAGTTTAGATAATTAGCTTTATAGATTATTAAATTCTATAAAGTAAAAATAATTTATTTATTTTGTATGTCTCGTCTCCGCTATTTGTATGAAAGCTTCCGCCATAGAATTTGTTTACCAAGATAAATAATTTAAAAATTAACGGGGGGCGTGACAACATATGTGTGTATAAAATAAAAACATATATATAAGATATTAGAGATTTAATTTGAAATTTAATTAGTTGCAAAAATGTGTGTATATATTATTATAATAAAACAAATAAAAAAAGAAGCGTATATAAGTAGGATAGTGGTTTTGAAAGGAAAATTTACATATGACCACTATCCTATTTTAATATGTGTATATATTTATAAAAGATAAGATAAGATTTCCCGAATTTTGATTTGTTTAATAATTTTCATTATATCATATTCATATATAATACAAGAGTTTTCAATTAGATTAGATGCTCGATTACAATTTTTCCCTAATATAATTTTACTGATGCCATCATGATGTTGCACACTTAATAATATGGAAACAAGAATTTATTTTAGAATAACTAAATAACTTTACAGTAGAAATCATATCATATCCTCATATATCATATAACACAAGAGTTTTCAATTGGGCTTGGATTCTCAATTGTAATTTTTCTCACCCATAATTTTGCTGACATCATCATGATGTTGCACACTTGAAAATATGGAAACCATAATTTATTTTAGAATAACTTGGAAGCTAATTTCAAAATAACTTCATAGTATAAATCATATCATATCATACCATCATATCATCATATATAATATATACTAATACAAGAGTTTTTCATTAGATTTAGATTCTCAATTGTAAATTTTCTCCTCGATAATTTTGCTAACATCATTATGATGTTGCACAATGATTTAGGCTTGATTGCTATTACTATAGATGGTGCTCTTATTGGTTTTATTTTTAGAGTTTTAAAAATTAAAGTTTTCTTAATTGGATATTCATAACAAGTTTCAATAATTTATATTAGTTTATTAGTTTTTTATATTCTTTTTTATTTTAATTTCCTCATTTCTATTTTTTTAGCATTTATATATAATTATTTGTTTTTATAATTTTTATTATTCGCTACTGATGTAAATTTGACGGGAAATAACAGTTTAATTTCTGATGGACTAGTATTTTTTATAATGAGTCTCCCCGCTACGGAATTATTCGAAAATGAAGGTATTATAAATTGATTGTCTCGTATTATCTCTATTTATTTATTATAACTTGGAGCAAATCAACTGATTTATTCTCTTTTCTTGTGCAATAAAAATCCATTTATTTGTTTCACACCAATACTCAAAGACACATAATATAATTCTATTATAATAACATATGACTAAAATTTATTTTATTGACATCTATGATCTAACTTGAAAATCTTTGTGATTATGTTTTTAATCTTCGTTTCTACATCATTTATCTTGCAACGATTAGGTTGTAAAGAATGTAAATATTTTATTTTTTTAGTCTTTTTCCTCTATAAATGTGAAGCCTTGAAAATATTAACTGAATTCACATTGTTATTTCATTTGATTAATTATTATTGTGATTATTCATTGTTTTTTACAATTTATGAAATGAATTTTTTGATATGAAACATTGGGAATTTATCTCTTCGTGCAACATATGTGTTGAATATTAATTGATCGATATTTTAATATGACAAAAATAACAACGAACTTTAGCGAAAATTTTGTGAACAAAGAGACAAGAAATCCACAAGAAGAAAAGGAACTGCACAAAAAAATTACTTCTTCCATTGCGATTATCTGATCTCATTTTTCTTTTTAAGATATCCTACATATATGGTTCTTTATATATAGTTCTTCCATTGAAAGCTCTTTCATTCTTAAGATTCTTGCGTTGGCTGACCAATTTGAAGAGTTGAATTTCCATCACATTTCGCGCAATGCTAATGGCTTGGCTCATTTAATTGCCAAGTTTGCTTTCCAACAGGCAGTCATACAACTATGGATGCAAGATGTCCCGGTTTTCATTTCACATGATTTAGATGATGTATGAAGTCTTATGAAACTGATGAATGAAAATTGATTGCAAAAGAAAAAAGTCTAACTTGCATTTATTTATAAATATATCCCTATTTAATATTTTAATTATAACTATTAATTTTGAATTTTATTCATAAAAATTGTACGTCAAGGGGGTACTTTCTCATGAGTATAAAAATTTTTATTTGAATAGGTATCAAGTGAATGCAGGTATGTATATGCCCGATATGTATTATTAGACTGTTAACTAATAATATTAAATAAGTTAGATGGTGTAAAAGTGAAATATAATAAAGCATTAATTGAGTACATAAGCATGTAACTACTAATATAGTATTAATAAAATATTAATTTAACGCGTTAAATACTAAATCAAAACTGCATATTTATTATTTTTGTTATGCAAATCCGATAATATGTATTTGTTTAATATTTTATTATTCATTTTTATTGAACTTTTTTAAAAATTATTCTTCTCGTACAACGCATGAGTGAGAGGCTAAATTTATAATTGTAATAGTTAATTGTGATATGATTGTTTATAGCGATGACAATAGGGTGTGTTAACCATACCCTCGACCTACCTTACGAGTCTATGATTATTTATAGCGATGACAATAGGGCGGGTTAGTCATACTCTAGACCCACCCCAAGAGTCTTGAAGTCAGTCCTGACGTATTTAAACCTACAAATTCATAGGCATGTCAAGACAACGGGTCATAGGATGGGGCGGGATGCTACCATGACCCACGAAAGGACTTATGAATTTTTTTTTTCAATTAATGTTATGTGCAACGCATTATTAATTGATGAACGTAGAATAAAGTAAAACGTCTATTTAGAATTTTAAAGTTCCCAACATTAACTAACATAATAACATGATTTTTTTCAATTCGACAGAAAAATCTTTTCAAACAATAATATAATAAAAAAATAAAAATAAATTGCAACAGATTTAATGGTTAGTAGGTCAAATTGCCCTCTCTAATGATTTCTACACATTTTTTGAATTAAATTTATTAAAAATAAATAAAAAATGAAAATGCCTAATAGGTCACTAGTCTATGGTGCGGGCCTAACCTGACCCGTACCCACGTGGGGCTTACAATATTATCACACACATGTCATTTTGCGCCGATTATGCGTGATGAGTCAATCCTCTCAGGGACATATCTCCACAAGTTTATGGGTCGATAGGTCAAATTGCCATATTTAATTATTTGGCTGCTAAATGTTATTATAACTTTATATAGGTTAGACATGTAAACTTCCACGACGTGTTTAGAGGATACTAGAATTATGAACTCAAGTATTTTACTACAAATATTTCATAGTGAATTGTAATTCCTGTATCAATTCATAATTTTATATAATATAACTGATATATTATACTTTATTTATAAAATGATATCTGCACTCAGACGTCAATTTTGATATAAATGTATATTATGACTCTATCTGTACAATGCAGGGTGAAAAAAATCTAGTGGAAATATAATACCGTAGTTATCAGGTACAATTGCAATTTTGTTTGGCACAGTTAGAAAATCTTTTCCGCCACTTGCAGTTCTCTAGTGGAAATATTTATTTATTATGTTTGTTCGTTTTTCAAAATTTCCTTTTCAAAGTCCTTGATAATATGGAAACCAAAATTTAGTTCATAATAACTTGGAAACTTATTTCAAAATAACTTATACATAGTATAAGTGGAAACTTAGTTCAGAATAATTTAGAGCAAATCAATTGATTTACTCTTTTTTTTTTGTAATAAAAATCCACTTATTTGCACTACACTAACCATTTAAAACATATAATGTAATTATGTCATAATAATATAAATGGCTAAAATTTATTTTAGTGACGTCTATGATCTAACTTGAAAATCTTTATGACCATTTTTTAATTTTTTTCTATATCGTTTATGTTTGAACGATTAGATTGCAGAGGATGCAAATAATTATTTTTTGTTTTTTCTCTATAGATGTGAAGTCTGTAAAATATCTATTGAACTCATGTTGTTGTTTCATTTGATCTAGTTATTATTGTGACAATTCATTGTTTTTTGAAATTTATGTAGTGAATTTTTTTTTTGCCATGAAACAATGAGAATTTACCTTCCCGTGCAACGTATGTGTTGAATACTAATTGATTCTTAATCAATCTTAAATTCATACTGCGATATTTTAATTGATAAAGATAATGAATTTTAGCAGAAACTTTGTGAACAAAGAGACATGAAATCCACAAGAAGAAAATAAACTGCACCAAAAAAAATTTACTCCCTCCATCAAACTTATTTGGTCTCATTTTCTTTTTAGAATGCCTCATATATATAGTCCACCTTTTATCTTAAAAGTTTAACTTGCATTTCTTTACAAATATATCACTGTCTAATATATTAATTGTAACTATCGATTTTGAATTTTACACATAAAAATGGTACATCAAGAGAGTACTTTCTAATAAGTATAAAAATTTTTATCTGAATAGATATCGAGCGAATACAAATATGTACATGCCGATACGTATTATTAGCCTAATCACTAACAATATTAAATAAGTTAGATCATTTAAAAGTAAAGCAGTAAAGTATTAATATAGTACATAAATGAGTAACTTTTAATATAGTATTAATAAATATTATATTTTCAAGTATTAAATACTAAATAAAATTTGTATATTTATTATATTTGTTATGCAAATCCGATGAATCTGTTCAATATTTTATTATTTGTTATTATTAAATTTTTTTTGGAGTTAGTCTTCCCGTGTAGCATATGAGTGAGAGGCTAAACTATAGTTGCAATAGTTGATTGTTATCTGATTTTTTGATAGCTAATTATTACAACTTTATATAGGTTAGATGTGTGAACTTGCACGCCGTGTTTGGAGGAGACCAGAATTATAAACTCAGGTATTTTACTACAAATATCCAATGGTGATTTGTAACTCGCATATCAATTCATAACTCTATATAATGTAACTAGTATATTGTATTTTATTTATGACATGATGTCCATACTCACATGTCAATTTTGATATGAATATACAATATAACTTTACCTGTGTAAGGCATGGGTGAAAAAAATCTCGTTACTTCTTAAAAAGAATGAAGAAATCAAATGATTTGTCATGGAAATCTCATTTTGAGTTTTTTCCATAAGAATTTTCATTTTTTCCCTGAAAAACGAAAAACTAAAAATAATGTGAAAGTGACAATGAGAAAAGGTTTTTAATGCCAAACAATGTTTGAGTATTAGTTTTCCCAATTACAACTTATACAGAGCAGGCCCTATTTTTTACCACATATTTGGCGGGAAATCATTTTTATTATACAAAGAGATAAAATCAGTGGCAATGTCAAGGGAGCGATTTTGTTCACCCTTGCAACATAAGTATGGATAACCTTTTGTGGGGGGTGGGTTAGGTAGAAATATTACATCTTATTATCAAACTAAATTTTCATCTGTGCATTGTACGAGAAAATCCAACTTAGATTATATTATAAGTCGATCGGACTTATATTAATTTTTTAGGAAATTCATAATTAGAAATTATACGTACTTATTAGGCTACTAAATTAATTTTTTACTTTTATAGAACTTTGATTATTATATTGTAGTTGTATTAATGCAATCTTTTTAATTTGTCAATCATATACTTTAGAATGATGAATAGTATATAAATCACCACCTTAAATGGTAATAAAAATTACACAATTATAAAACAAATAAAAAATTATTAAGAAGTGATAGAAGTGAGAAGATAAGATAAATTAAATAGTTTTAAAAGGATTCCTGTAAGGGTTCTTCAATGAGAGAAAAGGATAATCTAAGAAAAAGAAAACAATGAAATAGATGATTAATAACAAATAAATCAATAAAAAAGGGGGAAAAGTAGTCTTTACCGCACAACTTACCAATGAAATAAGGCAAATGACTGAAATATCCCCACTTACAGTAAAACGGGCGGGAAAATTATGGTTATATTGTATCGCAACTCATTTCATTGAATTAATATATATATATATATATGTATATATAGATTACAAGGAGAGGGAGTCAGTTGCATTGTCTAATTGAACAATGAACAATTAACCACACATTAGTTGTGAGATTGTGTTATAGGAATCTAAGATATAAGATTTTACTGAGTAAGCCAAAATATTGATGTCAAATTTCAAAATTTGTCATTTTTTATTTACTAGAAGTTAAACAATATTTCATCCGTCTCAAAAAGATATTTCCGTTTCATTTTTCATATAAATTAAGAAAACATTCTGTAATGTTATTGGAAATGCACAACTTAACGTTTGATTTATTTAATAATAGTATATTACCTGTGTAATCATTAGAAGAATATCAATAAAAAATATAATCAATAGAAAACTATAGTAAATACATAACATTTGAACATCAGTTAAAAATATAAAATCATGAATTCACATCAATTGAATATAGAAGAAATAAACTTAGTCCTGGTACAGTTTCAAACTATTGAAACAACAATTTAAATTCATTCAATAGTCCTTATGTTCATATGCTTCAATGGAAATTGTCAATTAATTTTTGCATCTGTAAATTCATCAACAAATCTACAAAAGCAATAAAGAATATTAATCTACAAAAACATAAACATGCGGGATGAAAATTCCATTTTAATACATGTGAAACATTTGCCTAGTAATTAAATCTTAAAATGATTAGTGGTGGAGTTTAATCATTAAGAGTTAATTCAATATAATTAGTGATATAGTATACATCAGTGAATTAGTTACCCACTAATAAAATATCTTTTAACGATAATAACGTACTTTCTTTACATAAGAATTAATTTTACTGGGTTTCTCTTAAAGTAAGAAGATGGTTTTACAAATTTTGATTATCCATTGTTTTAGAAATGCGATATGTCTCGTTAGTTTTCAACTCGAAACAAATAAATAAATCAAAAGAAGCGAAATGAAAACTGAATTTCACAAAGCCATATTAAGTATAAATAAAAATCTAAACATGCTTCAATTTCTATTTCAACATAAGTTCACGCCATCAATTTCTTTATTTTTGGATATAAAGCCAATAAATCATAGAAAATCTTTCTAAATCAAACACGGTGTATTCATGGTTCGTCTAATCATTTGTCACGCGAAGCAAAATAAAAAACTAATAGAAAAGTACATGCTTGAACTATGCAAGAAAATTGCAGATATATATATATATATATCAACATTGAAGCTAAGAGAAGATAGAGATTTCTACATATTTGGTATCTTCCATATCATCTAAAAAAAAGAATGAAAACTCCAATTACATTAAATTGCATATTTCAGTTGGTTGCAAATTGTGAATATTAGAGAAGGCACAAATAGCCAAATAGCGATGATTTATGTAGTAAGAAAGCAGATGTATTCTAGGAAAGTCAACACAAAACACTATTGTGTTGGAGCAGAGCATATCACTAAAAGGGAAGAAATGACATTTCTAACAATATAGAATTAGAATAAGTTTTTTTTTCCCAAAGTGAATTATATTTTTACCATTTTATATTTTTGTAGATTTTATATTGAAAATATTATATGTTTACAAAATTAGTTATACTTTACACTGTAGAAAAATATCCACATCCACATATAAAATAAATTCTACTGATACTTGATGTTATTTAAATTAGTTTATCACAACCTTGATCAAAGGTCTAATTCCCTACTCATGTAATCCCCCTAGTAATACTTCAAAAAAAAGAAAGTAATAATAATAATTTTTTAAAAAATGAGATATGGGTTCTACCAAAAGTTGTTATTCTAGAACAATCTTCGTCTATTTTGTTCCCCCCAACCCCCTCAGAAAAAGAACAATTTTCGTATATTTAGAGTTACAAATTTTAAGGAGAGCTATTCCATTTTCTCCAAAATTTTATGTCAAGTTACTTATATCCACTTACTAATATCCAGATCCTCTATGTCCAATTACTAATATCCCGTTCTTCTATGTCCAATTACTAATATCCAGTTCCTCTAGGTTGAACCTCTCTTACATCTACTTCTCTTTGTAAACTAAAACACTTAGTGAACACGAATGTCCTATTGAGCAAAGAAGCTGCTACTATTATTTTTATCAAGGAGATGTAATTCATTATTTTTGTCTAAGATACATAAAAAAAAATGCTGAATTGGAACAGGACAAAAGAAAAAGAAAGGAAAAGAACCGCAAATAGAAAAACGGAATGGCATCTCGTAGAAAAAGAAAGCGAGCCATCCATGGAAAGATTAAAGCACAATTGGTGAGAGGGTAGAATCATTTGGGATTATCTTTGGAAGCAAGATTAAGACATGTGGTGGTGTTTTGAGATTACAAATGGAGGGAAAAAAAAAAAGAAAAAAAGATCCTATATCAAACCATAGGGAAGCATACCACAAATTTTAGAGTATATTGCAGGCACCGCAAGAAAAAGCCGGGAAAGTTGCGGTGCCTACAAGTACAGTTTCTTTCATTCAAATTAGCTTATCACAACCTTGATCAAAGGTCTAATTCCAAACTCATGTAATCCCCTAGTAATACTTAAAAAAAAATAAAAGTAATAATACTAATTTTTTTAAAAATGAGATACGTGTTCTACCAAAAGTTGTTCTTCTAGAACAATTTTCATATATTTTGTCCCCCCCCCTCCGCCAAAGGAACAATTTTTGTATATTCAGAGTTAAAAATTTTAAGAAGACACTATTTCATTTTTCTCTAAAATTTTATGTCAAGTTACTTTTATCCAATTACTAATATCCAGTTCCTCTCGGTTGAGCCCTCTTATATCTAATTCTCTTTTTAAATTAAAACACTTACTGAACATTAATGTCTTATTGAACAAAGAAGGTCTTATTATTATTTTTCATCAAGGATGATGTAATTCATTATTTTTGTCTAAGACACATAAAAAAAAATGCTGAATTGGAACTGGACAAAAGAAAAAGAATGGAAAAGAACCGCAAATGGAAAAACAGAATGGTGTCTTGTAAAGAAAGAAAGCGAGCCATCTATGGAAAGATTAAAGCACAATTTGTGAGAAGGTGGAATTATTTAGGATTATCTTTGGAAGAAAGAGGAAGATGTGTGGTGGTGTTTTGAGATTACAAATGGGGAAAAAAAACAAAAAGAAAAAAAAATCCTATATCGAACCATAGGGAAGCATACAACAAATTTTAGCTTGTATTGCAGACACTGTAGAAAAAAAGCGGGAAAGTTGCGGTGCTTACAGATACAGCTACTTTCATTTTAAGAATATATAGAACATAGATTTTACTTTAATTGTTCTTTATTGAGACCGATGAAAAAAGAAAGAAAGGGATATCACTTTGTATATAAGTAAGCGTAAAGCATAATAGTTTGGAAAAAGGTATCAAAAGTTAAATGAAAACAAAAGCTGAGAATATATATGAACTCAAGAAAGGCCTTCCAGAAAAGAACTTTTAATCGCCAAATTTTCCGATGACGACTCCAGTAGATAATGTAGTAAATCAATGATGACTAGATCAAAGACTAATGCCTCATTTTGCCTTTGTAAAATTCCACATTGCTTCCCTAAAAAAAAAAGGTAGAAAAGACGGTCGCACAAAGTTTCACGCGTTTTCGGAGTTAAATCAACGAGTAGCCAGTGGTACCATGGTGCATAGCGTTATAGTATTAGGGGCAATTTACACGACCTCTCTAAACTTTTAAATTTTAATCAATTTCATCCCCTACTTTTATTTTTGGTTTCTTGTGTCTCCAACCTTTAAACAAAATCTCTCCCCAAGTCTCCATTAACAG
>CAVNYN010271640.1:0-12215 GCA_963692815.1 Nyctanthes arbor-tristis | reverse complement strand
GCAAGCCTTAGAGTGTATAGTCCAACCGTTGTAACTTCGTTCTACAAGTGTAAATAGAACGGTTAGCGTTCCTAGCTAACGTCGGGTGCATTCTTGCCTAGTGCGAGTCGGTTGCCGAGTGCGGAGTGCTAGCACCGGTCGAGGGAGGTTAAAGGCTGACTTAGCGTTGTTTTCAAGGGTCTAACGAGGGACGACGCTAAGGCCGCGCGCTACTTTCGTGTGCCGACGAAAAGTGCGTGACACTAGGCAGCAATCAAAATCGGGGAGACCATCGGAACTTTTGGTGTGCTGAACTAAGCTCAAGATATGTGAAGTGACATGCCGAGCTCAAGTTTCATCAATCCATTATTATTCTCAGATGGAGAAATTAGGGAGAAATTATAATAATGGCTGCATGGTTATATGTGGTTTCTGCACAAGAGGGTAAAGACACATTTTCTTCCTAGAAAAGCCTCTCTAAAAGGAATGGGAAGTGGTCAGACATCTTGAGAAATGTGTGGATTAAAGGATCCGCCTTGCAAGTGAGGCCGGAAAAGAATGAACTCCTGGCCAGTTGAGCTTGAGAAAGTCAGACCTGCCGACTAACATGCATCAATAAAATAGGTCCACAGACTCTAAGAAGAAGCCAAATCATCGTATGCTCAGTTCGGACAAGTGCCGAGCAAAACAAGGAACGGGTTAAATAGGATAGATATCAACATCATTCTTGTTAACCAAGAAAATTTGTTCATTATTATCATATTTCCAGATGATCAAACTTCTCTCAAGTCCAACTCCAATTTGAGTTTCACAACTGTCTACTCACCAACATGAGAAAGTTTCAGATTTCAAGTCGAACTCACCAACAAGTTGAGCAGTAAAAGACACTCCTGTCCAAGACGCCTATCCCCAAACATGCCGTCTTTTCATTTTCCATAAAAAACATTCAAAACAAAAATACAAGCCAACAAGTAATACAAAGTAATCTGTTGACTCCTCTTTGTTCAAGTCAGACCTAAGAAGCCAAGCCAAAAATTTGACGTCCGTGTTGGAGTCAAATGCTGCTGACCAAGCATAGACTAACCCACATCTATTCACAGGATCTTTTATGGCTTAATAGAATTTTGTTAGCATCCATCAGACCAGATGGGGAGTTGTCCAGAAATTTGAAACTCCAACTCCTCCCAAGTCTTTGCAGTCAAAATGGAACTAAAACTACAGCCTCCAGGCAATCAACCATGGAAAAAAATCATCAAAAATTGAATTTTCATGGAATACATCAAATCAAATCATTTCAGAAACAGCGTGACAACACAGGATATAAAGCATAAAATGATCCAAAATTGAATCTTTAATAGCCCATCAGGCGCAATGCGCTCAATTTGAGAGTTGACAATGGACTCTCTCTGGAGTGTGTGTATATATATATATGTATGTATGTATAGCTTAAACAATCAAAACATAATTCATAACCAGATCCTGTTCAATCGGTTTATATGTTCTCATTTAATTATTGGCATCTACATTCCCTGCTCATGGTAGCAAGTTACAACAAAATCAATGCACAACAATTTTATCAAAAAGACAACCAAAAATTTCTAAATTCCGATCTTCTGATAAACCACATCCTCACCTTTATGTGTTACTTGGCCTTGACACTCACTCCATCTCCGCCGGCAATTATGACAGCAGTAGCCATATCCAAGAAGAGTCCATGCTCCACCACTCCTTCAAATGACGCAATCTCCTTCCCAGCCGCAAACGAATCCTTCATAGGAGTCTTGAAATACAAGTCCACAATGTAATTTGAGTTATCAGTCACATAAGGCTTCCCATCACCATCCAATCTCAGCTTAGCTTCACACCCTTCTTCTTTAAACAACTCCTGCAGCCTCACCAAATTGTACTTCCAACAGAATTGCACTACCTCCACCGGCACTGCCAACCCCGATCCACCAAGACCATCAACCAACTTCGAGTCATCCACCACAACCACAAACTTATCCGAGGCCGCCTCCACCATCTTCTCCCGCAGAAGTGCCCCTCCACGGCCCTTAACCAGGTCAAGATTCGGGTCGACTTCGTCGGCTCCGTCAATGGCCAAATCCAAATGAGGATGCTCATTAAGGGTGGATAACGGAATATTAAGGCTGGCAGCTTGCTCCTGAGTCCTTTTCGAGGTGGGCACCCCCACAATATTAGTAAGGGCACCAGACTTGATCAATTCACCGATCTTGGCCACCACAAAAGCGGCGGTGGAGCCGGTGCCGAGCCCAAGAACCATTCCACTCTTAACATACTCAACGGCCTTGTCAGCGGCAAGTTTCTTAAGATCATCTTGGGTCAAAGCAGGGGAAGAAGTGGAGAGGGCTTTGATTACGAACTTGGAAGGGGCGCGCAGGTTAATCGCTGGAGAACGAAGGATGAGGCGGTCGGTGGCGGTGGCATTGCGGGGTTTAACGGAGGAGAGGGAAGTTGGAGAGATGAGGGATAAGGTGGCCATTGGGAGAAGAGAAAATGGGAGGTAGGTGTGGAATTTGGACTCGCTCCTCTCTTGCCTGATCTCTCTCTCGCTCGCTCGCTTTGTTTATCAGTGGGTTGTTGGATCAGGCACGTGGCTGCCGTTGGAATTCGCGGTGAAAAAACTTTTTCAGGGTTCATCGGATGTTTCACTTTTCTTGTCTGGTTCCCCGGTTGTTTTTAACCCAGGTAAAAGGCGCAGACGAGTTTGGCGGCGGCGGCGGCGGCGGCGTTGTGCTTAAACACGTGCTGGGTGAAAATGTACAGTTTGAAGTCCCAAACCTTTAACCTTGATGAGTGGGACACCAATAAATCTTCATATCAACACAGGACTCATACATATCACATTAATGTGAACTGTGAACACCTTACATGAACTGACTCGTGGTCAAAACACGAGCACCTTCCATGAACCCACACAATTGCATTCATATAAAGTGCTTACATTAAGATGTGAATATTGTGCTTAAGTTATTAAAAAAAAAAAAATTGCGATTGAAAACCTACTTTGATTGTTAAAGTCTACACTTTTAAATACTTGATTTTTAAGTTGATTGCTATTTATTGAAGTGTTCATATCTCACGTTTGATATTAAGTATTACTTATCAAATAGATAAATTTTAGTTGTAACACTATTCTTGTAATTGGATCATATTAAGGTTACTTTAAACCTCAACGGTGGTGTTATGATTTTTGTCAAAGGCACTTAGTGGATCGTGTTGAGGTTTTGTAAAACTCATCTTTGTAAAATGCTTGATTCTTCGTTGTAAGCTATAAGTATTATAAGTGCTTAATTAATTAAATCTTGTACTTGAAATGACCTTACTTTTGTATAAGAATTTGTTAATGTATGACGCAGGTTAGAAATTTAGTCTAACATCCTCGAAATAATTGTTTGCACCCTCTGTGCATTTTTGCTTTTATCATATTTTTGTTTATTTTAATCACAATTTGACTCTTTTTACTTGTTTGTTATTTGTCCAAGAATTGAAAAAATCTATATTTACATATATATATATGCACACACAAATATTTATATATATATATATATATATTAATCAACAGTTTATCTTGCTTAATTTGATTGTGGGTTTAATTAAAAATGATTTCCCCTCTCATTGTCTGGCTCTTTTAAAAAAATCAATTGATGATGTCATTATTCTATTATTATTATACTTTTCCTTATTGTCATACTTTTTCTTTTAATCAATTAATTTAATATTTTTATTTTGGGACTTTATCTATATATTAATTTAATATTATTATTTCAAAACTCTATCTACATATTACATTTTAATCAATTTTACTATGTCTGATTGTATAATTTCATGATTTTATATTCTCCTAATATGTTATATTTTACTTTCTCAACATCATATGTTCATGGAATGCACAAGTGTTAAATATAGTAGTCCGTAAATATACGGGTAATATATATTATACTACTGGATTTTATTGCCTTTAAAAGAAATAAAAAATAAGAATTAATAAAAAAATTATTGGTTTATTTATTATACTTTTTTCTTATTGTCATATTTTTCCTTTTAATCAATTAATTTAATATTTTTAATTTGGGATTCTATCTACGTATTAATTTAATATTTTTATTTTAGGACTATATCTATATATTAATTTAATATTTTTATTTCATAACTATATCTATACATTACATTTTAATCAATTTTATTATGTCTGATTGTATGATTTTATGATTTTTGTTCTACTAATATATTATATTTTACTTTCTCAACATAATATATCTATGAAATGCATAAGTGTTAAACACAGTAGACCGTAAATGTACAGGTGTGAAACTAATATAGATTATATTATCGTGTTTTATTGCCTTTAAAGGAAATAAAAAATAAGAATTAATAAAAAAATTATCTGTTCATTTATTATATTTTTTCTTATTGTTATGTTTTTCCTTTTAATCATTTAATTTAATGTTTATATTTTGAAACTCTCTCTACATTTTACATTTTGGTTAGATATATCTCATGTTTGACTAATGAGTTTGGATTATATGAAAATAGATAATATATCAATCTTGATTTCAAAATTACTTTTTCTTATTATTATATTTTTCTTTTTAATCATTTAATTTAATCTTTTTATTTTGATATATTTTCGTTAGATATATCTCATATTTGTCTAATGAATTTTAATTTTACTTTGTTCGATTGTGTAATTTTATCATTTTATACTCTCCTACTTCATTGTATTTTATTTTGTCAGTATAATATATCTGTGAAACGCAAGGGTGCAAAGCATATTATGTCTGTGAAATGCACGAGTATGAAACTAATATATAATACTATCAGATTTTATTGTCTTTAAAGGAAATAAAAAATAGAAATTAATAAAAAAATTATTCGTTAGATATATCTTATATTTAATATTTTTATTTTGAGACTCTATCTACATATTACATTTTTGTTAGATATATCTTATATTTGTCTAATATATTTTAATTATATGAAAATAGATAATATATCAATCAATATTTCAATATTATTATTATATTTTTCCTTATTATTATATTTTTCATTTTAATCATTTAATTTAATATTTTTATTTTGGAATTCTATCTACATGCTACATTTTTGTTAAATATATCTCATATTTGCCTAATAAAATTCAATTTTACTTTCTTCGATTGTATAATTTCATGATTTTATGTTCTCTTATTTTATTGTAATTTACTTTGTCACTATAATATGTTCATAAAACACACAGTTGTGAAGCATATATAGTATATCTGTAAATACACGGGTGTGAAACTAAATATAAAATTATGCTACCGAGTTTTATTGTCCTTTAAAAATTATTAATAAGAATTAATAAAAAAATTATTGGTTCATCAAGATATCGATAGACTAATAATAAGAATTTAAAACTATGTCTACAAAATAAATAATTGATTGTATGCTATTTACAAATACATGATGCACATTTATTACATACATGTTGTGTTTTTAAGTTTTTTAATAACATTAAACTTGACAAGTACAATTATGTTATATTTTATATATGAAATTTCTTTAGAACTATTGCACGGGTAGAAATCTAGTTTACATAAACTAATTCACTCTCTCTTGATTAATTATTTATTCGTGAGCTTTCACATGTTTGTACTATAGAATACTATTTCTTATTGGTATGTTAGACAGACGAAATTCTTTTCAAATATTAGACGTTGTCTATGAAAACAATTAGTATATACAAATTTCCAAACAAATACATTGTATGGAAACGAGTGAAAGACCCATTTTCACTTATCAATCAGTGAGACAATTCATATGTGAGTTATCCAATAATCTCTCGTCACGTATGTGCCTAGCAATGGATCACTTTTACTTCACTTTGATATTCTTGAACTATTTTTATCTAACCCCAAATTTAAGTAAGGGCTTGTTTGAAGTTTTTTATTTTTTCAATTTATAAAGGAAATTTATAATGAGTGAAAATGAGTGGTGGAGATTTAAGTAAAGTTTAAAATGTATGGTAATTGTTGAGTTATTGTCAAATCAACAGTCAAATCATAGTAGGTAAATTTATAAAGAGCAAAATAACGAGGTTCAAACAACCCTGTATTTAAATACTTTCTTTAACTCACATTTCTTCCATTTTAGCCAAGTTAGCCTTCCTTTTAAGTAAGAGAGAAAATAACTGAATATGAGTTGTTAATATTTGTATAATACATGCGATGATGTGAATATCATGAAATACATAAATATTATTTGTTTGACTAAATTATTTTCTTAAATAAAATTAGATGGTTAATAAGTTCTATGAGAGCGAGTGAAGCTTAAGTGATAAAGAAATTTTACTCTAGAGAGAGGGGGGAACTAAAAGTCTTACTAGAGCCTCAATTTTTACTGTGTCAGATTGACTGTTAAAATTAAAGAGGAGATTCTCCAAAATATCCACTTTCAACGTGCCATTTTCTAAAATGTTCAGCTTAAAAATACATAATTTATTGTTACCCTAGTCCTCACCCACCAAATATTAATTTTTTGGTCATCACCATTGATAGAGACACTATAATAGCGCCTCCCTGCTGGTGTGGCTACACCACCATTGGCTATCGATGGTGATGGAAAAAGCCAAGTAGCCAGTAGGTTTATATTCAGAGCTGCAGAATGGTTAAGTGAAGGTTAGGATTCCTTTGAATTTTTAGATTGGAGTTGCGCCGATGGGTCGGTTAGTATAGCTGTCAAAAAGGTAAAATTTTCGATTTACATAGAAGAAAGGTGCCTATATTGCCATTTTATCTCTACCGGTAGATTTATTTTTTTAAAGTTTTCTAAAACTAAGAATTTTTGTTATTTAACATATATTTTATTTTTGTTATTCCAGGCAAAATTGAGATTTTTTTGAGAGGCCTAAAATTTGTAGATGGTTACCTCGACATCAACCTCAAAACAATATATACTCAACATAGATGCCATGTGGGTTTGAGAGTTTTGATCATCCGCTCCACCAGGTGCACGCTTAGCGGATTATAATTAGATAATTCATGTGTAAGATAACCCATGTTGTTTAATTATCACTCCTCACATGTGCGTCTAGTGAGCGCTTGACGTCTGGCAGGTGATTTATTTTAATGAGTTTTCTCGGCCGAAAATTTAAAATATATATATATATAGAAAAATTTTTAAGAATTGAGGACGAAAATGACTTAAAATAATATTTCCCAAAAGTTAGAGGACATATATATTTTTGAAATATACCCTGGGACATGGAAAAATCTACTAGTACTCCTTGCGTCACACAATCAGCTACGTAATTTGCTAAAATGACCAATTTACCCTTAATAATGAGTTGAACCAATTTATGAGAGAAACCATTCCCCCAAAGTTAGTCCGGACCCCATCAAAAAATTCAGAAGCCCCAAAACTCCCATTTCGTGCACACCCTGTCTTTCTCTTTTCTCTCTCTATGAAAATCATAGAGCCCTTCCTCCAAGCCTCTGCTAGTGAACCGTCTGGTGCCTGAAGCAAAAATCCTGTGAAATTCGAAAACAACCCAACTGAAAACCCCAAAATTCGAAAGCCCACTGATCCCCAATTCAGAGAAATCGCGAACCTCCCCCAACCATCTTCTTCCCACTTGTCCCGCCCCCCTACCGGAGCCATCGTCATTGCTGGATCCGGGAGTGGACAAACCGCAAAATTCAAAAGCCCGCCAACCTCTAATTCAGAGAACATCGCGAACATTCCTCAACCATCTTCTTCCTGCTTGTCTGCTTATAACTTTAATTCCGTAGAAATCAGGACGCTTTGGTGATTCATTCCTAATTAGTATTTGTCAACTTAAAATTTCTAAATACACTACCAAAACATCTTTCATACAAAAATCAATTTTAGTATGTATACATCAATCCAAAAGCAATATAAGAATTAAATAAAAGGAAAAAAAAACATTTTAATGCCTTCTCTCTGTGATTTTTTGAGTGAACAAAAGGAAGATATAGAGCGAAGCAATGGCAGAAACGAAAAGAAGCAAAACAAACTCTCAAGGCATGGTGATAGATAAGGTTGTCTCTTGATAAACTTTGTGGAAAAAAACAATTTTTAGTATCAGCAATATCATGGATATATATCATTGTTAGTGTTGTGTCTTCCCACTTGTCCCACCCTTTGCCAGAGCCGGGAGTGGACGAACTCTGACAAGAAGTAGCCTGGCCAAAAGTCAAGGAAGCATCTTGCTTGAGAAGTGTAATTGATTGACGGTGAGAAATTGGTGGAATGTGGATGGCAACGGCGAGAATTGCAACTTTGAAGCCACCCCTTGCTCTGACAAGTTGCTCAAGAGGTGGAATGTCAGTGGAATTCACATGCGTTTTCTATTTGAAATTTCAATCCCACCTATTAAGGGCAAATGAGTCATTACAACATATCATGTAATTGATTTTGTAACTGAGCAGTAGCGAAACTCGACCTGGGGACATTTGAAAGCAAAGATTGCCAATATATTGCTTGTCATGTGCTTGCCTGCCATTTTTTGGTTAATATATTCCATTAAACTAGTCTTCTCCCAAGTCCCAACCCTCTCTAATAAGCTATGTCGGCCGAATCAGCATCTGCCGTTCAAAGAAATCAGGTAGCGATTATTCGCTATTGTTGAGTTTGAAGTTGTTGGATATCTTCTTTCTGTTGTTTGTATTAGTGACGATATATTTATTTATGGGGGTAGGTTGATCTACTGGACTTTGTGGACTGGTCGGGCGTGGAATGTTTAAATCAGAACAGCAGTCATCCTCTTCCGAATGCTCTCAAACAGGTGTTTTTCTTATTTTCTTTAATTCCCCTTCACAGTTAGGGTTTTATACTTGGTTATGTTTGTTTATAAATTAGGTTATTATCTTATGTTTCTATTCCGTTTCCTGAAGTTATGAGTTTGGAGCTTAATGACAAACTTGGGGCTTTGAATGGTTCAAGCTGCTATTAACAATGGAATTAGCTTTGAATAAAAGCTGAACAGGATTGGAGGCAAATATTTTGTTAGGAGTGCCTATTTTCATTTGTCAAGTGGATTACTTATAGATGTCACAAAGTCTAAGGTGGTTTGGTTAATTTGGACACTTGGTCATAGAGCATCTTGAATACAACAATGCACGCTGTGTACATGTGTGACTAAGAAAATGGACATAACAAGATATCTTCTAGCATTTAATATGTCGTAAGCAAATTTTTGCCATCTGTCAGGAAATGAACCGTCCTTGACAATGTTGCATTGGAGATGCTCTTGTATGCGGGGCTCTAACTAATTAGCAGTCCCGATGATTCTTTGGTCACTTTCACCTTTTTATAGGTCAGGGCAGGGCAATTGACTTCTGTTTGATTTTTCATTACTGTTATCTACATGTTATGTGGGATCTATGGTTTCCGCTACTTTATCAAACTATAATCCGAAACAACCCATAAATGGATTTATAACTAACTGTTTTATCATTTGGCATTTGGACTCAGTTTATTTTAATCCACTAGGTCCTTATAATTTCTCTCAGCTCTTGGTTTTAGTGTCAAAATAGCAACAATTGAAGGTAGCCTATGCAGATTGGTGTCCAAAACTGAATCTAGTTTAGCCTCAAATTTGGACTAGCTTGAATAATTTGGATGGAACATTTGCCATTGCCAAAACTGGTGTCCATTAATAGGTAAAATAATTTCTGGCAACCAGTTTTAATGTTTTTACAAACGCCATCCTTACGACCGGTGAACTGTGGATAACCTGTTTTAATATGTCAAATTTTATATTTCTTTATTTATTGATTGAGCATGGTTTCTTTCATCATAACCTGTGTGATGGATGTTTCCAGAAATTAAGATTTTTCTTTATTATCACTTTTGTGCTCCTTCCCTCTCCTGAGTTCCCATTTTACCATTTGTCTCCAGTAGCAGGTGGGGCATGGATCTAGTTGCTCAATTATTGTCTTCTAGTTCAGTCCTGTTTGTTCTTTAATGCAGGGCTACAGAGAAGACAATGGTGTGAACTTGGAAAGCTACGCAGATGACCAGCTGTTGATATACATTCCTTTTACTCAAGTTATTAAACTACACTCCATTGTAGTTATAGGGCCTGAGGAGGAAGGTAACTACTTTATTTACTTCTTGTCCTGTGAAATGCTAGTTAGACTACCGGAACGTGCATTATCAATTCTGATGGCCACATCTCAGCAACTTTTAGACTTCTATTATGATATCTATCCTGCTTGAATTATATCAGATAATATAGTTTTGTAATTTGTTAACTAAGCCAATAGTTGTTATAGGACCTAGTCCCGATAACTGGATTTTGATCCAAAAAATTTTGTTAATTGAGCATGTATATTGCATTAGAGATGTTGCTCAAAGGCATATCGGATCGGAATCATCTAATAACTCAGAAGAAGAAAACAATCATCTCACCCCATCCACATCTCCATAGCTTTACACCACCCCGATGACCATGTATGCGTGCAGTTGTCTCACTCACATCTTTAACTTTTGACACAAGCTGGTATGTTAGATGTAGGAGAATAATGTAAGGAAATCTGTCCTTGCTAATCTCCGTTTCCAGAACTAAATCAAGTGACTGAAGGATTTTATAGGTAAAGTTGAACCAACGTGGTACTTAAATCTCATGTTCTTCTGTCATCTTCTACATCGTGTTTCCATTAGAGATCACTTGCTGGAGTATTTGCTACTATTGCATGCTCCAAAATCACCTAATAATTAGGGTACTATATACTTTTGGGTGGAGTTGTTGGGTGCATGCCTGCAGGTGATAAATCCACTCTTGTATGGTACTGAAGCAGTATCTTGTTTTATATTAGAAAATAATAGTCTTATTGTGAAGAGCTTTAGGTTTTGACAGCTTAGCGGTTGGTTAACTATTTTGATTACATTGACCTTATTGCAAAACATAAAAATTCTTTTACATTTGCTGTTTTCTTTATGTAAAGCCTGCTAAGCTCCATGCTAGCGATATGATTTTTTCCTATGAAACTTGTAGAACCTAGGATATCATTATGGATAGGCATTTTTTAATATTTTTACATGTGACCATTTAGACAGCATAGAAGAAGCAATTCGACAGGTTAGAGGAAAGGATCATTGCTTCTGTTCGTTCCACAGGTGAAACAACATTGGTCTACTCCCTTATTCCTTCCCAAACTACTCCCTTATTGCTTCCCAAAGTTAAAACGAGCTAACAGCTAAAAAGCTGTATCTGGCACCTGAGGTTGGCAAAAAAACCTTGCGTGCACATAGAAGAACGTTTGGAAGTCAAACGCAATGTATGAATATATGTCATCCAATCAGTGTGAGATAGGCATGTCAATGGGGGTCCTGGTTATCTAGCTGGCTGCAATTCAACTTCCAACCATGGCATGACTGTGTCAGGGCACAAGGTATCCTGGGAAACTAAGTCTTGCTGAGGGTTGGATCATGGAGGCATGCTCATGAAGAAGTGTTTGTAGTCCCATGATAAAACCAGACTTACCTTTATTGTAAATGACTGATCATGGTTACATGACTTTGACAGTTATCATCGTCAGCCCCCCAATCAAAAATAAATAAATAAATAAATAAGCATAAATAAGAATGCAAAATTACAAGTCACTAAAATCAAACATATGTTCATGGTTTGAAAAGGCGATGCGGAGGCGCGCCTTGCAACGCGCCTCCCCCTGAGGCGCACTGTTGCTGCCTCAAGGCAGAAGTTTTCTAACGGTGTGCGATGAGGCGGACGCCTATTCCATAGAGGCGCTCGCCTCTGGGGCAGCGCCTCCACGCGAAGGAGGCTTAAGCCTCGAAATTGAAAGACGATTTCGAGTTTTTTTAACATTTAAGGTCATCGCAGCAGCAAGCCAGCAGCAGCTTTACCATCGCGTGGCGGCATCTTCTGTTGAGTTCCCTTCCAGCTTCTATTTCTGGCTCTCATCTCACCCATAGTCGTCTACTTCAGTGTGCAGAATTCGCAGAATTCATTTTCAGTCTTCTGTTTGCTTGATGCTTAGCTGTGTTCTTTTTATTTAATATATAATATAATATTAATATATTGATTTATGAAGTGCACACGTGATTGCTTGTTCAATTATTCCCAACCCATAGTCTATTGTATTTACCCACCTACCATTCTACCACACTTTTGTTGACTTTTTGTTGGGTTATTATTTCTTTTCTTCAGTTCTAAAGGCGCACGTGACACTTGTTTTCATTTTTTT